>WWET01001944.1:3854-14047 GCA_011038615.1 Limnodynastes dumerilii | reverse complement strand
CGGCGTAGTTTTGACGCAAAAAAAGAATTGAATTGCAAAAAAAATAACGCCGGTAAATTTAAAAAAAAATGCGTTAAAAATACGCCGGCGAGGGATTTTTTCCTAATTGAATCGGGCCCAGAGCCGTCCCATTCTTAAGTTGAATGTAAATTGCATACATAAAGTTACCACGCATGCCCAGAATATCCCTTCTTAAATTTATGTACCTAAAAAGCTGCAGATTCTTAATTGTGTATCAAGTCCTATGTTTGCACTCACCTGCCAACTCTGGGTGATGCTTCCACAAGTTCTCCAGCATGGACTCGTAGCGGGCTGGTTCGGATCCATCACTACCTACATATATAAGAAGAGGATAGACTATATTTTTGCTACTGAATAATAACTTTCAACATGGTGAGTGGATATAATATATAGGTAGATATAGTAATAATTACAGTTTTTGTTATTGTTTACCTGGGCAGGTGAGTTTAACCCAATAATGCTATCTTGTGAACTAAACCTCCTTTTTATGTATGTGCTGACACATGGGGCCAGATTTACTAAGCTGCAGGAAAGGAAAAGTGGAGATGTTGCCCGTAGCAACCAATCAGATTCTAGCTTTCACTTTCCTATAACATAGTAGAAATTGTCAGCTAGAATCTGATTGGTTGCTATGGGCAAGATCTCCACATTTCTTTTCCCACAGCTTAATAAATCTGGCCCATAGTGTTCTATAATGTTTGTTTGGAGCGTCGGACCTGTCATTTGTTCCTTGTAGTTACACAGTGGTCACTTTGGTCCTTTGCTGCACCTCTACATTTATATATACACTTGCACACATTTCATATATTTGATTAGCAGCACAGCCTTGTGTGTGTTCATGTTCCAGCTACCCTCATGTATCATGACGATTTAAACGTCTTAGAAAACTATCCTGCAGCACAGAACGTTGTTGACACACATCTCGTTCTCCCCCATGGCATTTTAACTTCCACCAACACTTATCACAAAAAATGCTGTGGACAATGCCAAACAATCCTACTACCAATCTCTCATGTCTACTCAAGCTTCTATCCCCAAACGCCTCTTTCACACAAATTGAAAAAAATCCCTTCAAGTTAGCCCTTCAACTGTGTGTGAGATTTAACACAGTCCAAACTTCTCAGCTGCGTTCCACCGTCTGGAATTGCCAACCAGACAATAACAAAATGTTAGAAAGCCGAATATAATGGGGACGCGCTTCTCAAAGTTAAGACATAGTAATGACTCAGTGTCCGTATGGATATTTTAGTTCATAATATATAGGGGGGATATATAGTTCCAACCCCCTATATTAACACCTTCAGAGTATCAATAAAGAAGAGCCTAATGAATTGATGTCAAACCAAAATGGTAACAGTATATATGGAAGATCTCACCCGATAAATAGTACTTAATCTCAGGATAAGCGATGCAGATCTGGTTTTCACAGACTCTTGCAACAGTAAATAATGTTGTTAGCCGAGCGAAAAGCACCAAGTCCGCTGTGCTATGAAGCTTGTATCAATAGCAGTATAGGAAACGGTCACCGCTGCCTCTCTCCATGAGCGACAGAGGGTCCAGGATCAGCTGCAAATAGACGTGCACCGAAGGTGTAATTGCAGCCGGGTGGCCACCCGATAGTACAACAGGATATTCAGTATATTCAGTATATCATGCGGCTCCTATTTTAACTCCGATATTCAGGGAAAGGTCTTATCCTCAATAGTCTCTAGGTTGAAATCAGATATAAATCCTTTCAGGTGTATGCATATAACAGAGTTTTTGCAGGTCAAGAAAAAGGTGCCTTTTTTTCACCTGCAAAACTCTGTTATATGCATAAATCTAAGAGGATTTAAGGAGAAGATTGACAAGATCATACAGAAATTGTCCTCCTCCATCTCCTTATCAACTAACATAATGGCCAGCCCCTCTCCTCCACCCTCTGGCACCATGGGCCAGATCCAGAGCTTCCAGTTTCCTTTACGTTTCCTAGCGTAGTGTACTTACCCTAACATATTTACTATGCACTCCCCTTGGCACTCCCCTCGGCCGTACATAGTTTAGCCATGTTACGCTTTCCAAACCCTACCTTAACTTTTCCAAGTGTAACTCCTGTCGGCCAAAATGGCTGCACGTACTTACGCGCCTAAGCACGCCCACACTGTACGATTTAAATGCCTCCCTTCAGCTCTGAAGCGTAATTACGGGTGTTGTATGGCTGGCACGCCCCTTCGATCGTAGTTATGCTGTTGATAGTAATCTGGTACTTACGTTCAGAGTTACGTGTCGTAACATCTGCCGCATGCCCTTTACATGCAAAATAGTGTTTTTATGTCTCCATTTAGCGTAAATACGCTAGCGTACTTAGTTCTGGATCTACCCCCATGTTCTCATTCCAACCTACAAATAAAGAGGAAGTATCTGTCCTTTTCTGCTCTTCCTACTCGGCTACCTGTCCTCTTGATCTTGTACCCTCATAAGTCAGTCGATGTCTATCTTCTGTGCTTATTTCAGTCTTAACTACAATCAGTAATCTCTCTCTCTCTCTCTCTCTCTCTCTCTCTACTGATATAATACCATCTTTATTCAATCATGCACTAACCATGGCAATTCTGAAAAAACAAAACTCTCCCTCAAATTATCGTCCCATTTCCCAGCTTCCATGCCCCTCAATGCTGCTAGAGAGACTTGTCTACACTCACCTCACTCACTTCCCTTCCTCACAAGATCTTCTAGATCCTCTTCCGTCAGGCTTTTGTTGCCAACACTACACAGAACCTGCACCGACCAAGGTGGTCAATGATTTAATCACTGCTAAATCTAAAGGTCACTTCTCTCTTCTAATTCTCATGCATCTTTCTGCTGCATTTGACACCGTTGACCACTTTCTACTCTTACAAATGTTACGATCCCTGGGTATTCAGGAAACGGCTCGTTCATGGTTCACATGTTATTTAACTAATCGCTGTTTCAGTGTTCTTTTTTCTAGATCTACATAGAAGTACTCTGGAGTAAGACAAGGCTCAGTATTGGGTCCATTGCTCCTCTCTATTTATACAACTTCCCATGGACAGATAATAAAGTAACTTGAATTTCAGTATCATCTCTATGCAGATGATACACAAATCTACCTATCCTCTCCTGATATTTCACCATCTGTGTTGGCCCATGTAACTAAATGTCTCTCTGCCATTTCTTCTTGCATGTCCTACCGCCATCTCAAACTCAATATTTCAGCATAGAACTAACAATATTCCAGCTGCCAATAAAAATGATTTACTTGGTCTCTATATTTCTATTGACAACACGAAAATAATTGTGGAAACAGAAATAAAACATCGCCATTAAACTTAAAATAAAATTAATCTTTGCAAGGAATAAGAACAAAGAACCGAGGAAAAGAGCGGGAAATTGTGAACGTGGATTACGCCACTATGCGCGCACATTGAAGTGCACGTGCGTAATTTCGCAGGCTTTTCTCATATTCGATTTTACACTTTAATAAACATACTGACTGACTTACATATTTTCACACAGGACTTGTTCATGTTTAATGTCTGTATGCATGCCTAATTATTAAACCTGTGTTTTATATTCGCAGATGGTTCATTCAGCTAATTGCCACCGATCGTCGAATGATTGTCATAATTATATGGTGTTTACACTTGTAGCGTAAAAAATGATTTTGTACTAGAGATGATATTTTGTGCTAAAAGATCACATAAAGCAATCGCAAGTTATAGGCATTAATATGTTTTGATGTGAAATGTAATTGTGTCCACGATTCAGGTGTAGCCGCTGATGATCGCTAAAATGCCCAAGACAGAAAGCAGCTTCAAAGTGTTATCCAAGTCACAGCGTCTTCAAAATCACACCACAGAGATCACACATGCAACGCGTTTCATCCCTGGTTTGGGACTTTATCAAGCTATCATGCTTGATAAAGTTTGAAGACGCTGTGACTTGGATAACACTTTGGAGCTGCTTTCTGTCTTGGGCATTTTATCGATCATCAGCGGCTACACCTGAGCATGACATCTGAGCGGGAGTGAAGTCTTTCCAACTAAAGCCTCTATCCGGGGACGCCCGGTAAGCACATACCATTCAGCAGACTGTCTTCCTCCCTGCCTCTACACGTGTATCGTGGCCATAACCGCACTACTGGCCGCAAGCTCTCCTTTTTGGATCAAACACGGTATTTCTTTTAGCACTCTATGCGGTGCACACACTTAGTTCAATTAAGCAGTGTGTAAAACTCTGTTGTGGTATTTAGATCTAGGCATAGAACGGAGGAACTTTCCTATTGCTTCCTATTGCAGTTATTTGACTTTGCCCCACTTTCTATGGATATCTGTCTTGGAAATTTGTCACAGTGGTGATTACACCAGTATCACCTACCGTTCGGGCTCCTCTACTAATCCATCTGAGTGGCTCCCTGCGGGCTGTTTATCATATTGCAATTTCATCTCCTGAAATCTGGTCACAGTGTCACATTCCCACAGATAGATTTTATGTATTTTCATGTTTTTATGATTGCTATCAATTTAATGTTGATCTGCTATTGATCTCTTATTTGCTATTTAATAAATATTTAGTACTAGCTTTGAACCACTTGCACTATAGTGTATTGTTTTGGCTGATCAACTGATGTGCCCAGCGCTGTTTCTAAATCCTGCTACATACATCTAAAACACATTTACAGAATATGAAAATATCGCACACAAGACACTGAATAAACTCTCAATCCTCTCCCACATTGATTATTGCAATGCTCTCCCTATTGGACTCCCACAATATAAAATTACCCTCCTACAGTCTATATTGCATGCAGCATCTAGACTAGTATTCCGTGCAAAACACTCTTCTAGAGCAGGTCCACTCTGTCATCTCTACATTGGTTGCCTGTATATCACAGAATTCAGTACAAAATCCTATTGCTTACCTACAAAGCCATCAATAAGAGACATATCCTTACTCATCTAAAAATATATATCCCAGCTCTCACTCTCAGATCTTTACAGGACATACAGCTCTCCTCCATACTAAACAAATGCTCTGATTCCCGGTTACAGGACTTCCCTTGGGCTGCACCCACTTTCTGGAATAGCCTTTCTCACCCACTAAAACTATCAAGCGCTCCCTTAAAACTCACCTCTTCAGACAAGCTACCAAATTCCTCAACCCACTTCTTAGCATTTGTCTACACTACTGACAATTAGTTTGTTATCCAGTTTTCTTTCTGTTACATAATTAACACAAATTGGAACACTTTCTCTTTCCATTCTAAAATTATCCTAAGTTTTGCTGCTGGCACTTTTCCCATATAACCTGGCTGGTCCATTTGTATGATACAGTATATAAAGCACTTGCCCTTATATATTAATCCCCTATGTCCTATAGGTGATTGTATGTCTGTGAGCAGGGCACTCTTACCTACCTACCCAGTTAGTTTGTTACTACCCAGTCTTGTTACAATGGTTGTAAAATTGTAAAGCATTACATAATCTGATGGCGCTATATTAAAACCTGTTAACAAATAAATAAAATAAGGAAGAAAGAAAAGCCAAACTAAAGAGTAAAAAATAAACCTCATCCCAACTAAGCCATATAGTATCTTCATACGCACCACCGGGTAGGTTGGCTTGGGTAGATATTGAGTCCACTTACCTGGGATTGTCATTGCTATCGTCTATCTGGGGGACCCCGCGAGCCGGTCGCTCACCCACTATGCTCTCTTTGCCCACAACTGCTCACTCAGCCTCTATTTGGGACTCGTGTAGACCCCATGTAGCCTCCCCTCCCTTGATTTCTCTCCTACTAACCCTCTGGGATAACCCTGCCTTCCCTCCAGGACAGTCAAAAGCCTTCTTTCACCCGTGGAGGTGCCTTGGAATTAATTGTACTCAGGATCTCAAAGAGGGAGGTGAGTGGCTCACCACTTCCTCCCTCCTCCAGAAATTTCCCGACTTTGTCCCAAATCCTTTTCACTTCTTTCAACTCCGGCATTATTTGCTCTCGCTCCCTGCGGAGGCCCGCCTCTCCTCTCCTTCCGCTTTTGAAACTCTCTGCTTGACGGCCCTTCTCCATCAGGGGATGATCTCTGCCCTTTATGCCATCCTGCTGGAGACCCATGTTGGCCCCCAGGATAAACATGAGAGAGACTGGGAGAGAGACTTAGGTCCCTGCCCCGACGTTGATGAACCCTGGGAAGACATCCACCAAAATGTGGCTAAATCCTCCATATGTACTAAAATCAAAGAGAACGCGTTCAAAATTTATTATAGGTGGTACCTCACCCCCGAGGTTCTCTCGAAGATTTTCCCCTCCTCCTACTTCCGGTGCTGGAACCGCTGTGGAGAGGATGGATCGCTCCTTCACATATGGTGAACCTGCCCTACTTTAACTCCATTCTGGGATATGGTACATTCTCTCTTGATGACCCTCCTCCCCTGCTCGCCTCCTAAAAATCCTTGGATCTACCTATTATGCTACCCCATCCCCGACACAGGCACCTCCTCCCGTAAACTGGCCTCTCATGTTTTGGCTGCAGCCAAATGTCTTATTGCTAAAGCCTGGAAGCAGCTAGCCCCCCTCCCTACGCGTTCTGACCTCGTATATCTGGTTTTTCGCAGGCATGGAGAGAATGACCTACATAAAGGACACAGAGGAAGCCTATTACAAAGTGTGGACCCCTTGGTTCAGTTTACAATCTCCCACCCAGCCCCCTTGGGGGATAAACTTGCAACTTAGTTAACCGTGATACTTTTTCTCTAACCGCCCTAACCGTGTATCTCCAATAATTAGCCCGTACTCATGTTCATCTGCTTAGTGATCTTACCCCCCCTCCCCCCTCTTTATTACTGGTTACAAATATGATTGCTGACTGTTGCTGTGTTATCCACCCTGTTGTAAAAATATAAAGATACTATAGCAGCTTTTGTATGTTTACTTCTGATATGTCTTTCTGTGTAATTGCTGCTTCAATAAAAGAAAAAATAAACCTCACAATCAATTCACATTTTTACTTACGGATAATTTTGACCAGAACATAGCACTGTCGCTCCTTCAGATAGTTTGTAGCAATGTCTTGGGAGCCCTCCAGATCAGTAAGATTTATTAGGTTTCCTGATTCATCGAGGAGGTCAATGGAAACTGTAAAACAATTTTGTGAGCAAGAGGCATATATTTCAGTTAATTTCAATATACTGTTAGTAAAATTCAGGTTATATAAAGTAAAATCCATGTGATGGCGTTATGATTGTTTTCTATATTAAAGGCATGTACACACTATAGATTTATCTAGCTTCTGATTACCCCGGCTATCAGACCATTTTGTCTGGAGTCATATTGTGAAAGTGTGTACCCGGCATTAGGAGAATTTGTAATGGAATATATATTTTTGGGGGGCGATTGTTGTTTTTGTGGCAAGCGAACATGTTGCACAAAGCTGTGCAGCTGGTAAAGTGTAGGTGAAATTAAACAAAATCTGAAAACACTGTCCACAAATCAGACAAGGTTCCCGGAGGGAAGCCATAGATGCAGACAGGGGGCGTGGCTTATTTGTGTGATTTATGCAAATCACGTCATTAAGCCCCGCCGCTGACTATTAATTACCCCTTTGGGGTTTCATTGCGATGGGAGCGGGGCTAGATGATGCAATTTGCGTCATTAAGTCCCTCCCTGTCCCTAGCAACATTAGTAAACTAGTGTTGCCAGGCAGGGGGGCAGGACTTGATGCCTGGTTTCATGGAAACCACGAGTCTTAAGTCCTATGCTGGAGATTTGCCGTCTCTCCCGGGATACCAGGAGAACTGCCCGAATTTCAGGAGTCTCCCGGACTAAATATTAAAGATCAGAACCAGAAAACCAAAACCAAATTACTTCCTTCACTTTGTGTAGATATCAGGTGCTTATTACACCCCCACACTTACTGTATTGTTACTAACATTAACATGCATAGCTCGTACGTATGGTGGGTGGTCCGCTCCACCCTTGCGGCTGATTTTCTGCATGGAATGCAGCATTGTGTGGCTGCGTAAGTTGCGGAAGTATAGGCACTGCACATGCGCAATACCTATACAGAGCTGCACAATACAAAAATGTCAGCGCTAATTGGGAATTGTAACTATGACAATTAAATAGTTTACTAAATAGAACAAGGAAGATTGAACTGGAAAACCGCAAGTGCTGCTACAGCACCCTGCTACCGAACTGGAAGACTGCAACTGCTGCTACAGCACCCTGCTACCGAACTGGAAGACTGCAATTGCTGCTACAGCACCCTGCTACCGAACTGGAAGACCACAAATGCTGCTACAGCACCCTGCTACCGAACTGGAAGACCGCAAATGCTGCTACAGCACCCTGCTACTGAACTGGAAGACCGCAAGTGCTGCTATGCACCCTGCTACCGAACTGGAAGACCACGAGTACTGCTACAGCATCCTGCTACCGAACAGGAAGACCGCAAGTGCTGCTACAGCACCCTGCTATCGAACTGGAAGACTGCAACTGCTGCTACAGCACCCTGCTACCGAACTGGAAGACCGCAAGTGCTGCTACAGCACCTTGCTACAGAACTGGAAGATCACAAGTGCTGCTACAGAACTTTGCTACCTGACCTGCAGGCAGCCTGAATAGCGGTCTGACGTTGCAGAGCCAGAAGGGTTCGATCTCCCACTGAACCAGAGGACTACCATCCTGTTCTTCATCTTTATGGAGAACGTGGCAGAGATCTGTTAGCCTAAGAATACTCCTGCTATGTGTTTTTACACAGAGCTGCATAGGAGGACTGCAAGCGCTGTTACAGCTGTTAACATACAGCTTCATTAGCAGTTCAATGCTGCAGAGCATAGGTGTTTGATGTCTCAATAACACAGAGAATCATCACTTTGTTTCTTATTTCAGCGGAGAACGTGGCAGAGACTTGGTAACTACGGGGTCTATTTTTAAAGATCATTTTCCTGTGAAAATGCCCATTTTCATGTGAAAACGGGCATTGACGCAGGAAAATTAAGTATTTGATATTTATAAACCATGCATCGCCATGGAAAACTACAGTTTCCATGGTTAAACATGTACATAATGCATCACCCCGTCGGTCCTTTTTTTTTTAGAGCGGGCTGGCGGTTCGTAATATTTACAAAGTCTGGGAGCGGAGTTTTACACTCCACTGCTGGCATAAAAGTAACGCCAGTTCAGGCTGGCGTTAGGGGTAAGTATTACAGTTATCTCCCCATATACCATTCTTTTCCTCCCCCTAAGAGCTGTTATAAGGGGGAGTAAAAGGGGGGCATGTGTGGGGAGACTGGTGAAATAAAACTATGAGTGGAAAGTGAAAAAGAAAAAGTGTGTTTTTTTTCAAATAAATTTGAACATAAAAAATAAATACATATAAAAAAAACAATACCTGTAAAAAATTTTTTCCCAAAAAGCAAAGCCTCTCTGAGAGACACGTCTGACTCAGTCTTGATAAGAAGACACTGGAGTCTCGCAATGGAGTCTCTGCGCATGCGCAGGACTTCATTCATACAAAGTATAAATGATGTGTCCTGAAATGAGCACGGAGAACATTGCGGGACCTCACAGGGTAGGTAAGTTTTAGTGAATTAAATGAAGGAAGCTGCCAGGCTCGCTGCAAGGTGAAGCCAGCCTGCATCACCTTCATTCATTTTAAAATGAAGACCTATATAAATAGAGCCCTATAATACTCATATTGCAACATATTCAATTTCTTTTGCTACATGACCTCATCCTCCCTGCTCTCACTAACTATTGTATCAGGTTTTGTGGCTGGAGGAGTTTTATTAAGAGAGTGAAGCAAACTGTCTACTGATTCCATTTCAGCCGTTACAACTCATATGGATGTTCCAGCAGTAATAGACCTTGGGCCAGATCCAGAACAACGCTTGTGAGCGAATTTACGCGTGGCGGAGACGTAAAATCGCCTTTTGGTAAGTATTGCGCATGCGCACCATAGAAAATACGCTCAATAGCGTAGCGTAATTGTGAACGTATGGGCCATTCACGTATGTGTCACGTAAATACTTACGTGTGGGCGTGCCAATTTTACGTGAGTCCAAAATACGTCTGAAATACATTAAGTAGGCGGGGGTTTGTATTTAAAGTGTACAGTATGGGCGTGCTTAGCTGCGTAAATACGTGTTGCTCATACGTACGTGTGCGGATCACTG
>WWET01001943.1:209352-265071 GCA_011038615.1 Limnodynastes dumerilii | reverse complement strand
CCCCCCCATCCCAACTTCCATAATCCCAATGTTTAGAGGTCTGCGAATTGCGCGAATTTGCACAAACTTTCTCTCTGCCATACTCTGAATAATAAATCGTATAATACATTTATATACATTAATCAAGACAATCACAGCAGAACCTTTTTCCCCAAGTCTTTGGTTGTATTGCAGTGATCATTTTTAATGGGTAATTTACAGTCAAACAGTACTAACCATGGATTAAAACAATGTATTTACAACTTGCTTCATTAAACACTATTTACTGAACATAACAAAATAAACGCAATTTCTCGTAGTTTTTGCTTGTTTGTTGGTTTTTTTTTTACAAAACATTTTATAAATATTTTTACAAAATGTATACAAAGCAATTCATGAAGTCATTCTATACAAACAAATGTGTATCAGAAAAGAGAAAATTCACAAAAACGCTGTAAATAAAATACATGTTGATCTGTTCCAGGGATTAAGAGCCTGCCGGGACCCCGGGTGTTGTGACACTGACAAATCTCACAACTCAACAACTGGATACTTGTAGTCTCACAACAGGTGAAGTGGCACAGTGCCATGATAGCTGCTTAACTCCCTACTTCAAATGTTACTTCAGATTGAAAAAGTAATAAAAAAACACAAGAAAAAAAAAAAAAACACTAACACTATTGAAAATGCCAGTATTAAATGTTTGCATAAATGCTGAATAAGCCGTATAACGTGTTATGAATTAAATATGGATATTGAATGTGGCCACAAAAACTGAAAATGTATTAATGGAAAATAAAAATTAAAAAAACAGCATGAAAAGGCTTTGAAAACGAATAAAACAGAAACTGGAAGACAACAACGAAGAAATAATTAAGGCAGTGATTCCTTATCTACTTGATGTTAAAGCACTTGATGTAAATGATTGAAACATTACGTCACGCCGATGTCCTCATTAGTTCTTGCAGAATGAAATATTGGATGAATATTTAGATAGAATGAGAGCAATGACCTGATCCTCATTTAAAAAGACAGAAGACTTACGCAAGCCTCCGAAAGTTGACATCGGCGCATGCGTGCACCAGATGTTATGCTACTGAAGCCAGATTTACTAAGGCGCAGGATTGGAAAAGTGGAGATGTTGCCCATAGCAACCAATCAGATTTTAGCTGACATTCTCTAGTATGTAAAAGGAAAGTTAGAGCTAGAATCTGATTGGTTGCTATAGGCAACATCTCCACTTTTTCAAACCCACAGCTTAGTAAACCCGGCCCCTGATCTCCTATCGTTGGAACTATAGGCTAGGAGATCAAGGGGGAGGGGGAGGGGGGCACTTGTCTTCCACATGCCCAATCTCAGCCAAACAGAAGGGGTTGGCATGCTCACTTAAGCGTCTGTGGCAACGATCAGCAGTTTCGTACGGATCTGCATTTGGACGGGCGCAGAGCTGTGCGGGAAAGTTAAGGTAGGTTACTGGACACATGTATAACCAAACCACCGCACAAGAGAGGGGAGTAATGGGGGCGTGTGCTCTACACTCTTCCGTGCGGACCCCAAATATCTGTGCATAGAGAAAACGCAGAGATATGGATCAGGTCCAATGCTTTGTATATTCCCCTACATTGTCTCTGAATCAATCACAACCAGAAAATAAATACTGCCAAAATATGCATTAAATACGCACATAGAACCGAAACCAGAGTTTAAAATAAGAGGAAATCAGGTGGAAATGTACAAAACTATTCTGAATTGCAGGGGAGGCAAATATTATCTGTTGGAAACCGTATTCGAGTTGAGAGATGATGTTTTCTGGCCCAAGTCTAAATCTCAGTGTAATAGTAAAGCTGGTCAGTATCTACAGTAACAATAACCAAAGTATTCTCCCTGCATGCAAAGAGATTCATTCAGCTCCCCCTGAAATCAACATGGTTTGCCCAGGTGTAAATTTCCACCTGATTCAAACTCTGGATCCAGTCTATAATTATCACCCACTTTGTAAAGGTGAGGGTTTAAAATTAGTCACCAGAAAGTTATCCAAATTTCCTACCTTAAGATTTCTGAATCATTGAGACTTAAAATGGCAGGCGGTTTGGAAGTCTGAATCGGCACGCTCTACGATTTAACGCCTGTATTGTAAATTGCGATACAAAGCCCCTTCCGGCACCCCTGACAGAAGCTGTCGGAAGTGTCATTAGTTGAAAGTCTGGATTGAGTGGATTGTACCCCGATCAGGTTGCTCAGTTGCATACACACGCACAGATCGGAAACATTTATTTTTTATGACCTAGTAACATGGAAAAGGTCACTTTTTGTAGTCTGAATAAGGGTTCAATGTCTCATGATAGTGCAAAATCATATTTTTAAGGGAGGAAACTGGTAGCGCATGAGAAGAGAAGTAAAGAAAAAAACATTATTAGATTAGAGGGCTGATCCAGAGTGTGAGTAACAGCAAAGAAAGTATGCTGCAAATTCTTATTATTTTTTATGCTTTTGTTTATATATATATATGGTTTTTCCTTTTATTATCAAACTCTGGAGCAGTCCCCAAATATCTCGTTGAAGATGTGATAGGGACAGTAATGTTTTTATTGCTCCTGACTTTAATATCTTGCAATAATAAAGCCGGAAAGCGATTGAAGTCTGCCTCTATTAACTGATGAGGACATAAAAGCCAATAAGAAAAAAAAAAAGGAGGAGGAAGATCTGGCACTAAAGAGGACATAAAAGCTTTAATAATAACACAAATGCTACAGCACCCTCCCGCTGCACTCAAATCAATAAATAAACCTAAATCTGACATTTCAGTTTATTACTCCTTATACTGGAATGTTATAATGCTATAAAAAAATATTTCACAGAAGTTCTTTAAATTGGCACAAATGAAAAAAAAATGGCAAAGTAGAATGTACAAAAAAAAGTAAAACAAAGAAAACAAAACAAAATACAAAATACCTTTTACATTGCCCTTAACAAATAGTAAGGGGGGATTCCATCGGAGCAGGCACCATGCAGAACCACTGAGAAGATAGAGGAGAGCAGACCAAACGTTCCTTGTGGGATATATTAGGTTCACCACTGCCTCCATTTTACCTTCCTTTACATAGGACGCAATCCCAACCCCTTCCCCTAACGATTTCCAAGCTTACATTCATGGCTGTGTATCTATAGCCAACAACTTAACCAGGGTCTATGCCGAATAAGAAAGTTTTAGGAGAAGTATTTGTTAATTTATTTACTTAACATAAATAAAAATGAAAAACAAGCATCCCTCTCTATTTAATATTCAATGTAACAAAAAAAAAAAAAGCAGCATATAATAAAAAATAAAAATAAAAAAAATGTCAGCTCGTTTTAAGAGCCACTAAACCAAAAATGCAAGTTGGCTTATATGAAAGAGACACTTTCATATAGACAAGACGTTAACAAATATACAGCTAAAGCAGGTAAAGATAGAATATAATGTATAAGGCTGTGGCAGAAGCATTTTTTCCTGTGCAGTCTAGGGCTCGTATTCAGAGTACCGGACGTGTAACATATACGTCCGGTGTTTAAAGATTTTTACTACTGCGTATATGTTACACGTCCGGTATGCTGAATACGGGCCTATAATCCACTAAGAATGGTGAAAGACTAGATGGGAACAGTTCAAAGCTTGTAGTCCGTTATATTGCATTTACAAGCAGTCATTTCCAATGAGAATTGCAGAATTTTATCACCGTTTAGGAATGTTAATGTGTATAGTTGTACAGCTAAAAAAAACAAAAAACAAAAAAAAGATTTAATTTTGGATCAACTTGTAGGTAAGTTTAGTGGCTCTTTAATGCAGTAATAATATAACTGGGTTATGTAGACAACAACACTGGACAAAAGCAAAAACAAATGGACCAGCAGCAAATCAACACACATAAAGACTACTAATAAATGTGGCCTTGCTCTATAGTATAAAGTGAAAATTTAGTTTGGGTTAGAAAAAGTTCAACAGCTCAGTGGCTTGGCCATGTCTAGTCCTCCAGCTCCTGTGAATAACTACAACACCTGGAGAGACACAGGAACTGTAATGAATTAAACAATGAATTAACACAAAAAACATTTCATTCGAAAATGACATGTGACTTAGCTTTGTACTTGATATTGAGTATTACACCAATAGGGGAGATAAAATGACCGGTAACGTGCCACCGCAAGCGCTTTTAGCTCAGGTGTGCAAATTAAATGGAAACCTGTGTACCTGTTGCTCATATAGCATGTGGCAGCCATTTTGTAGCCCGAATCGATACCAGGGTTGCCGACGTTCTATGAGGTATCAGAGGGAAGATATAGATACCAGTATGGGGGTGGGGCTTAATGATGCAAATTATGCAAATGTCCTGAAGCCCCACCCTCTGTTCATCAGCACTGCTTTTCAATGTATTCCTGTGGAAGGGGCTTGATGATGAAAATTACACCAAGTCCCACCAAATCTCTAGGAACACTAGGAATTGCTGTAATGATAGGCAGGGAGGTGGGACTTGCAGAATATTTACCCGCTCTCTCGGGATACCCGGATTTTGGGAGTTTCTCGGATTTTCCGAGAGAGTCATCAACCCTAATCAAATACTATAGCCTAGTAATGGTTCATCTCACAAAGGAGCCAATCCAGAGCCAGAAGCAACTGCAACAATATGGAGGCAAACTTAATATGTGCAGATAGAAGAGAGGTGATGTTTCCCAGTACAATGCTAAATTATAGTTTAACATATATGTAGCATAGGCAACACAAAGAGTAATTTCCATCGACACAAATGCTAACAATTGGGGCATTTGCACCTTTTTTTGCTCCAAACTCTGGATCAGCTACAAAATGGCTCCCAGTCCTATGCAGGCAACAGATACACTTACATGATCCACACACATCAGAATATATAGTGCAGTTAGGAGACTTAACGGCAAGTGCCCTGTATTCCATGACAGCCAATCATATTATAGCGTTCATGTTTGCTATTATGCATACACTTAATTGCTAAAAGCATTGGTTGTTCATCATGGGATAATAAAAGTGATACACAAATCTCTACATTATTTCTTTACATCAACAAAACTTTTCAAATGAATTATAATATTAACAAAAAATCTATAGTATTCTTCCAAAATATTAATAATTTTTAGGGATTTTTCTTCTCCCAAAATGCCCATTTACGTGTTAATGCATAAAACCGTATTATTATTCTTTTTTTTTTTCCCCCATTTTTATGAAAGTTTGTATGAAAATGAAAAAATAGAATATTTAGTGAAAACCAAAAGCGAAAACTTTTCTAACCTTAGGTGGTAGTAACAGGCTACTATAGTTTTGATTAAAATGGATTCTGAAGGTCGTGTAGTAATAGTGGTAACAACTAATGGAATACATTAATCCAGATGAGAGAGAGAGTTCCGTCACGAGATGTGAAGTACAGTATAGTGGGGTTTGGGAGTGACGTTGCAAGATAAAATCCAGAACATCTATGTGTTGCTATACTTGAGTATATAACTGCAGTGTAAGGTTAATATCACTGTATGACATTTCTAACCATATTGGGCCTGATCCACATTCGAATATATGCCCAAAGGGGTAGTGTATCGCTATGTACATTCGTAGGAGGGAAGAAGTGGCTGAACGCTGTCACCATACATTAAGGGCGGGCTCACACAGGTCATCCCTATCTAGATCCAAAGTTATCACAGTTAATGGCCAAACATTTGCACCAGACACAGTTCATGTCCAAAGGCCAGGACACTGCTGGTGGTCAACACTGAAGACTGGAGCAATGGGCTTTGTGAGGGGATGTGGATCAGGCTGGCAGGAGAGGCAGCGCAGCAAGAGGTGAATAGATGACAAGGGGAGCCATTACCTCTTCTCATAGGTAAAAATGAGACGCCGGAGCAGCCATTTTCACCAGTGAAAATCGGGGACGGACCTTCCTCTCTTCTACGTAAAGATCAGCCCCTAGAGTCACTCTAGTGTCCGAGTCTGTAGATCTAGTGATTTTAGTGACTGATGGGCTGCGGTGCCCGTCAGCATCACAGTGAGGATACAGGGGACTCAGTGAGGGCGAAAATTTATAGTTTGCAAGTGGCCGCCGAGCCCCCTACCACCGGCCTGGATATAAAGTTTTAGATTTTATTTAATGATCATTTTTTTGATGACTATTACTAGTACATTCGTGCTGTCAACTAAGCTCTCGCACAAGGCATAACCACTATTTCCATGCGTTTGGATCGCTGGGGAAAGACATCGTATCTGAGGATATTGCGCTTGACCGCTTCTGCGTGTATTCAGATCCAGACATTGGATTGGATTGCACCTAAACTTCCCATTATTCACGGGGGTTTTTTTTACCAAACCAAAGATACATTTTTTATTTTTTTTATATTCGATTATGGATCAGGCCCTTACTGTGTAATCTATTCCTTTGCTAGATGTAATAACTACATATGGATGATTAATAAAATCACTGCTTTATTGTAGATGACTTAAGTGACACAACTGAATTTAGTTATAGGAGCAGCATGTGTCATAAATCGTGAATTGACCATTTCAATGAACCTCACTAGAGGAACACGTTTCTGTCCCATGTAAAATATATGGTCAATATAGCCTAGAGCTTTGCTTTTGAGGAGATGAGTTTTAAAGAACATATCAAATGCGAGTAAATGCCTATAGTCAAATATAGTTCCCATTCAATTTCTGGGAACAGGCAAAAGTCCCCAAATGTCGGAAGGATTAAGTGGATCTAAGTGACCTGGATCACAGGGATCTACTAGTAGCTGGTGACCCAGAGGCGGTGTGTCTAACAGTAGCGTAGATATGCCAATGTAGTAAAACATTAATATAACCCTAGATCCTAGCGTACATTGTACAGGTTATGTCTGGGTGTGTGCTTAAGCTGGTAATGACCAAGACTCTGTATCCAAGAGTTTAATCATGACCATCATTTCCTAACTGTAGTATTGATGTTTAAATGCACATTTTGTAGTTTGTAGTCGGTTCTATATATTGCTTACAACTGTGCAGAATGTTATCCACATGTTGTATCATTATCAACAATACAATATTCTACATTGTTAACAAATGATGCATATATCATGGTACATGTAAACTGAAAAGCTCCTAATCTATTCTGAATGTAAAATGTTGAGTGGTACAAGGAATCTCTGAAGAGTGAGGGTTAATTGCATTAAAACTACTTGCTCATAGAAACCAATCAGCTTCTAGCTCCCTTTTACCTAGTATACGCTAGAAAATGATAGCAAGAATGCGATTGGTTATTACGGGCATCACATCCACTTTTCCTTTACCCCCCAAAACTATTTCTCGTTTGAAATGTGTAAGTTTTAAGTAGGTTTCAGCAAAGGTGCAAACTCTCCGAATTTACGTTCTGGGCTAATTAAACTACACAAACAGTAAATCTGCTATATTATCTTAGATGCGGCAATTTATTTTACAGTCTGGTTTAGTTTGTTATAGAGAAGATTGCACCTCTGATGAAAACAAAAATAAAACAAACCAACATGGTTTCAATCCACGTATTAAAAGAAAAAGACCTGTTTTTCCAGATCCCTCCTGATTGTCTAAAACAGGCTTTATTACGAAGGGTCGCCTCCATCTTTCTAGGTTTCTTTTTTTAATGTATAAAGTCACTATTGCTTTTCAACCCCTGGTCAAGTATGTCCTACAGAAGAATCTGGGAATTGTCCTTTAACATTCTAATATACTATTTACAGCTGCTTCTAAAACCGAATCTGTTTCGCCTGCACCTTCCCTCGTCTCGGAACTTTGTTTGACCGCACAGTTTTCCTCCGTTCCTTCTGCCGAGCATTTCCCAGTCGTTATTTCTGCAGACTTGCCACCGGCGGCACCACCCTTTAAATGTTTTGCACTTAGTTTAAGTTCTACAACATTTCTGACGGACGCTTTTACCGCCTGTCTACGAGCCAAACTTTTGAAGTGCTTTTCCGAGCTCTCTTCAGCGTCCTTTTGCTCGCGAACGGTTTCTAGAGAAGGTCCTGGCGTTTTACCTCGGGGGTGGTCTGCCTCAGCTGTGTTCATATTTGATCCAGAAACAGGAATGGACTTCTGAGTATTGACGATATTGTCTGTTCCCTTAGATGTCCTACAAGAGGCAACAGTATCCGAAGAACAATCGGTGTACTTGCCCTTCAGTTTAAAAATGTTTGTTATCTGATGATGCGGTGAAAGACTTGGGTTCTTCAATGTACCGTCATTATTAAGGCTGTCTTTTTCATCAGGATTTTGAAGTTTGTGGGATGATAAATTGTGGTTAGGCACTAAGCACGGCGTGTCACTTTTAAAAGAACTTAGATCAATCTTATCTTTAGATACATTGGACTTCGGACGAGCTTCAGCTGAGGTTGGATCCGAGTCGGATGGTTTTACATCTAAAGGATTTGGGGTGGCACAGCAGAACTCCGTCAGGTAACCATCTACAAAAAAGAATATTGGTAAAAATCCTTAAATAAAAAGGACAATTAACTTCATTGTAAAAACCAGTGGAGCAAGAAGATGTAAATACATAGTGGACTTGTACCTCACCCTCTCCCCTTTCCATGTGTGTAATGCACTGATATTTTGCATTGCATCTTTGTCTTTTATTTCTCTCCTAGATCATATCCTTAAACCCTCCTCGATATTACATCCTGTCCCTATATGTATTGGGGGAAAATAGAACAATACCAAGCTAACACATTGTATTATTGACTATAATGGTTGAGCAAACAACAATCATAAAATAAGGCATCAAACCATCAGTGGTTCCTGGAAAAATGATGTCGTTTTCAAGAATAATTGTCAGGAATTTCCCTAGTTCGTGCGTTCATTTTTGCACCAATGCACCTTTATGGTCCAACCAATAACTAATAATAACCAATAAGGTGCATTACTATAAGGAGCGAAAGCGGTGCAGCTGCTACAGGCTGAGAGAAGAGAGGGGTGTGTGGCAGTCGCTCCGCCTGCACTGCAACCAAGCTGTCAGAGGTTGACAGTTTAAAACAGTGGTCGGCAATCCAGGCATGAGCGCGGTATTAGGCTGTCAGCCTCTTTCACCAGGACTACTCAGCCCAGTCCCTTTGATGGCCAAACCCAGTCCCAATCATCCAGACTTGGGCCCATCTCCTTGCTGTGAGGCCCAAACCTGTCGTGTTCCTCCCGAGTAAACATGAAGATTTATATTGATGACAAAATTGCTTTTAAACCAATGTGTAGCCTCATTAAAGCAGGGTTTGACAAATCCCAGGCACCAGGTCCTAATTTTTGGTCTCCATAAAGACCTGACATCCAGGATCACATAGCGGTGCTTCAGCAGGCAAGGGGGAAACTTTTGGGAAAGAAGCTGCCAGCAGCACAGTGATAATGTGATCTAGGGTGAAGGACAGAAGAGTAATGCAAAAGATTGCAACAGGTGAATAAGTGAACTGAAGGGACTCAGAAAGACCCTTTTTTTAGTGTACTTAATTCTACCAGCTTCTATACATTGCATAACCAATTTAGATATGGCAGACATAGATTAGAAGGTTTGCAAATGACCAATCTACAAGATTGTATACTTCATGGCTTCAAAACTCACCAGGATCAACTAACGCCATTCTCTTCTCTCGTGTCAGGGTAGCTCTCTCCTCCTGGTTGAACATCCTGTCTAACATGACCATCTCTGCAGAAGGATTGATCCGCTACGGCAGCAAGAAAAGCAACGTCAGCAATGTCCAGAAAGTCACATATAAAACATATTATAATTTAGAATAGATTGGAAATACAATAAGGAACATACACAAAAATGGAAGTTGTCCAGATCAGTTTATAGGTAAATGCAAACAGGTGCATGAAAGGCCGGGGGCGTAATCTGCTAGCCACAGAAACAAAGGAAAGAAAATGCCCCAGAAACACTGCCATTACCCAGTAACAGACTACACCATTCCCCCCCCATCCATGTTCCCCTCAGATACTAATTCACAAAACACATCCCGGACACTTCTACATTTAATTTTTCTGCCAACCGGACACCTTAACAATTGGCATTGTTTCCACGTTTGGTGCTACACCTACTCTTTGTCCTATGCAACAACACTGACTGTGAGATCCTGGGCCGTATGTAGAGCTCCGGCTGCATTGCAATTGCGGCCTGAGTTTTCAGAAAAGTGCTACCGCGCATGCGCAGTAATTTTGTAACGTAATATAAGTTACTTCCTGCAACGTAGATTGCGTATATGCGGCCTTACGCTCTGCATACGGCCCCCTATCCCCAACGTACAGATTACAACATCCTTTTTAACACTATAAGCCAGGATTTTGTATACACTGTACAAATATGTATCTATATACCAAACACTCCTGATAATACACATTCCCTGTGATATCTACATTACATACCATAGCATCTTCCATTAGCAGCAGACGGTACTTGTTCAGCATGGCCTGGGTCTTTTTTAGAAGGTGTGTGGCCATAGACTCAAATTCATTATCCACTATAATGAAAAACATATTGCAATGTAAACAGATAGGCAATAACATGATGTATGTGTTATTCTTTAACTATAGTCCGTGATTAACCATGAGATAAAACAGAACTAATAGTCTGGATTCCGGTCATAAACTGTTTATACGTCCAACATATGAAATATGGCTATGCAAACACAGGATTTAACTTTCATAATGATTGCGGTGTTCTATCCACGCGTTTCACGTGTATGTAACTGTCAAAGATATCTCTAAGTATGTTTTGCTTTCAGTAGCACCTGGGATGACGCACCTTGGGAACAATAGGGAACTTACTTAGTCACATATATAAGTCCCCTATTCTGCTTGTACTATGATCCAGTTAAGATAACAGTCCACAAAAAAGAATGACAAATACCATAATATTCAAGTAAATACACAAAATAAAAAGAAGGTCTGTTATGGTGGGTCTGAACCCGACCTGGACTGAACTCTGTATCTCTTTCATAGCTTCAAATTTTCTATGTTTTATATTAATGGGGATGGGGGGTGGATGTTGGCATAGGCTCCCCACTTCCTGCAACCAGCGCATGGATGGAACGGCGTCTGAACTGCATACACTCAGACTGCAACCTGATCAGTGCTCAGCATGAGTAGCGGTTATAATCGGCGAGGGTCAGGCGGGGCCTCTATTCATGGAGTATGGATAACGTTCTGGCCAACCATTACGGCTATTACTCCCCAGCAGCATCATTCACAGAGCTGCAGCACAGAGATACAATACCAGGCAGGCGCAGCTCTGTAAAGGAAGCTGGCATGAGCCAGAGCCCCGGTTCAAATGCCCAAGGGTCGCTACTGGACACAGGACTACTTGGGTTTCAATGGAGGCCAAAAACCAATGTGTTTGATCCCGCGTGGAGTGGGCCTTGTGGTTAAGCCACCCATCTTGCAAAGCCACAAAACACTTGACAACACTCTTATCACAGAGGTAGTCAGTGATCTCTACCAGGGATGCCCCCTGCCAGGTATGATGTGTCCGTTCTGTCATGCTGCGTAGAGGGGTTTTACCAATGTCCAGCGATTCAATGTACTTTTTAAATTAGAATGATTAAGATCAGGGAGCAACCTGTCCATCACGGTCTGTGTGTAACCTCAAGGCATGTTATAAGGTACCTTTCTGTAACTCTTCGTCAGTGGGTAGTGACCCTTGAAACACATGGTAGGGAAGGAGCCTCTGAACGGCATCAGGGAATGACTGGAATTTGGCTTTAACCGGCAGCACAGAGCGCTCCTGGTCTTCACGCAGCTTCTGGAGAAGTCTACAGATCACAATAACACAAAGGACGTTGTATCATTACAGCACATGCATTGGGCCCGATTATGAATGCAATAAGAAAGGACTCTGAAGCGGGTACACACTGAAGATTTTAGTGACGCACTGACATCTCGTCAAATCTGTAGTAACGATTCTAGCCAGACCTGCTTACCGATGCCCCCATACACACTGCTTACTAGTTTCCCGTGGATCACTGTTCATATAAATCTTTAATGTAATGCTACGCTCGTCTGCAAGGTGGCGCTACGCAGAAATATGAATGGGAATCGTCGCAGTGAAGATTGTGCATCAGTACACACTGAAATTGTCTCCACACATCAGGACATCGCTGATCTTGTAACATTAGTTAGAAGCTGTCAGAGGTTCACAGTTTAAAACAGCGCTCGGCACTCCATGTATGAGTGATACAGCCTTTCACAATATTGTACAGCCTCACCTGGAATACTGATCAGTTCTGGAGGCCATATCTCCAAAAAACATAAATACATTAGAGACTGTGCAAAGAAGAGCAACTAAAATGGTCCATGGCCTGTGTCACACACCATACCAAGAGAGACTTGTGGAAGTAACATGTATAGCTTGGAGCATGGAAGGGGTAGGGGGGATATGATAGCAGCTTTCACATTTATCAAGAGGTATAACCAGGGACAGGAGGGGGTATTTATTAAAGGAAAAGAGGTATTAGAACACAAGGGCATATGTATAAAAACTTACTGCACTAAAAATGAATTTGATAAGTGGAATAACCTTCCATTCGAGGTGGTAGAGGCTAACACCTTAAAATCATTTAAACATGATTGGGATAAATATAAGGAGATCCTAAATCTTAAACTAAATTAAGGGTCATATGGGGTCGCTATTGTTTTAAAGAAAAGCACTGGGCAGACTGGATGGGTCATGTGGCTCTTATCTGCTAACAGCTGTCTGGTTCCACTACTTTGGATCTTGGGGACTCTTGCCTTCCGCCACCGACACCTGTGTACGACTGAGAATTAATCTTATTTTCCTGTATCTGTTTTCTAAACTAAAAATTGCAAATTACAAAAAAAAAACTAAAATCGAGGACATTTATATATTAAACTCACAGATTCTCTCTTGTCATCTGATTCAGGGCCGGCCTCTTCCGTCCTCTGGGGTATCCTTCCACCTAACAATACAGGACATGTTCTGAAATTTCCATTATCTATATATTACTTTCAATACTACCCATCGTAAGGATTTGCCTGTCTTGAGGAATGGGATCCAAGGACAGAGGTCTCACACGTCAATCAATCTCTTATATTGCCCGTACCTCAGTTAAAATGTTCTTATAAAAAAAACAAAAAAAAAAACCAAGAAAAAAAAAAAAGCTTTCATAAGAAAGCCCGATGTTGCGATCGAAACATGCACGGAGATACGGTCCAGAATCAGACAGTCCGCATGAGAGAGGGATATGAACTCCCATCGCTCCCTTCTCTCTCACGTCAAGTTTGCAGCAGTTATGTTGTGTCTCCCATGTGAATCAGCAGTCATCCCCCCATAGCTCACCTTGCATAGTTTAGACCCTGTCGTTCCGTGCGCCAGGAGATCAGTAGTGTAATGTTTGGTGCACGCATGCACAGATTAGGTTTACTTGCGCAAGAGGCTTGCATGAGTAGCCTAACCTACGGAGTTTGGATTCAGTCTGTTATCATCATGTACAGTATTCACCCTTGCTCATAAGCAATGAATTAAGTGAAGGCATTTTATGTCTAGTAAGCTAGACTGACAGCTATCGTTGGAGTAAAATCCCTTGCACATGTTGCTGTGTAGTTATGAACATTTTGGACCAGATTTACTCAGCTACGGGTTTGAAAAAGTGGAGATGTTGCCCATAGCAACCAATCAGATTCTAGCTGACATTCTCTGGTATGTAATAGGAAAGTAAGAGCTAGAATCTGATTGGTTGTTATGGCCAACATCTCCACTTTTTCCAAACCCACAGTTTAGTAAATTTGGGCCTAATATTCTGCATTCATCTAGGCTCAAGATCTGTATAAATGTTTTTTTTAATATTTGTCACACGGAAACAAACGTCGTTTATACAGGTACAGTACAGTTAAATAAAAAGTATGTTCATAATATGGTAACAAAAGAGCTGAACAGCACTATAGCTGGGCTGTATATCTCTGATATATTGTGTATAATTTTGTAATATTTCTAGTGATTGGTTGCTGTTGGCAGCACCTCCACATTCCCTTCCAGAAGCTGTATAATAAAGCTTATAGACAGATACATCCTTCTGACACACACACAAATTTACCTCAGCATTCTGCAGTTGGGATCCCATTATCCCTTCTTGGGATAGCAGATGATGCTGTAAATGCTTACTCCCAGCGTTATCTGTGGGATTGAAGGTAAATCATTAGACTCTTTAAAGCAAAAGATTATCATCCGATCAATTCAAACTCTTGAAAATATACTATGGAACTTTTTTGTGTGTTAAATTGTATGACAAGATAAATAAAGCTGTAGAATTCAACTAACTAGCCGAATGTGTTAACATATGGAGCATCTTGCCCCTCTGTCCCTCACCTGCATTTACTTCTCAAGGATTGCATTCCACATACAAAGTCTGGAAATGGTTTTTCTGTCTGGCAAAGTTAGAGGCGTCGTCAACATTTGACCTCCTCCTCCTGAAATGAACATGCCCCCTACTAGTAGTATATAGAGTAGTGTTTCCCTGGCCCTGAGGAACTACTAACGGTCCATGTTTTCCAGGCCTCCGCACAGAACAAGTGATATAGGCCCGTATTGAGACCACCGCATGTATTGCATATGCGTCCGGTGTTTACCGAAATTGGATACTGCACATGCGTAGTAATTTTTTTTTTTTTAAGTAATCTACGTATCTTTTCATCTGAAAACCGCATCTACGCAATCTACGTGACGAAAAGATACGTAGATTACATAAAAAAATTACTACGCATGCGCAGTATCCAATTTCGGTAAACACCGGACGTATATGCAATACATGCAGTGGTCTGAATACGGGCCTATATCACTTGTTCTGTGTGGCGGCCTGGAAAACATGGACCGTTAGTAGTTCCTGAGGGCCAGGGTTGGGAAACACTACTCTATATGCTACTTGTAGGGGGCATGTTCATTTCAGGAGGAGGAGGTCAAATGTTGACGACGCCTCTAACTTTATCATACAGAAAAACCATTTCCAGACTTTGTATGTGGAATGCAATCCTTGAGAAGTAAATGCAGGTGAGGGACAGAGGGACAAGATGCTCCATATGTTAACACATTTGGTTAGTTAGTTGAATTCTACAGCTTTATTTATCTTGTCATACAATTTAACACACAAAAAAGTTCCATAGTATATTTTCAAGAGTTTGAATTGATCGGATGTTAATCTTTTGCTTTAAAGAGACTAATGATTTACCTTCAATCCCACAGATAACGCTGGGAGTAAGCATTTACAGCATCATCTGCTATCCCAAGAAGGGATAATGGGATCCCAACTGCAGAATGCTGAGGTAAATTTGTGTGTGTGTCAGAAGGATGTATCTGTCTATAAGCTTTATTATACAGCTTCTGGAAGGGAATGTGGAGGTGCTGCCAACAGCAACCAATCACTAGAAATATTACAAAATTATACACAATATATCAGAGATATACAGCCCAGCTATAGTGCTGTTCAGCTCTTTTGTTACCATATTATGAACATACTTTTTATTTAACTGTACTGTACCTGTATAAACGTGCCAGAAGGTGGCCCCGCGGCCAGAATTTAGGGCTCCACTGGTACCCCTCCCTATCATTTCGGTGCCTTTTGAGCAAATTGGTATGGATCTGATAGGGCCAGTGGAGAAATTTGCTCGAGGGCACCAATACATATTAGTGGTAGTGAACTATGCCACCAGATACCCGGAGGCTATACCCCTGCGTAATATGAAATCTGGCACTATTGCCAGAGAGCTACTAATCCTGTATACCCACCTGGGAATACCAAAAGAGGTCTTAACAGACCGAGGTACCCCGTTTGTTTCCAAGCTTATAAAAGATTTATGCCGGTTGTTAAAGGTAGACAGAATTACCACTTTGGTGTACCACCCGCAAGATGGCCTGGTAGAAAGGTTTAATCAAACCCTTAAACAAATGATAAAGAGAGCAGTGTCTCAAGAAAAGCAAGAGTGGGATTTGCTTCTACCTTATTTGATGTTCGCGGTCAGAGAGGTACCCCAATCCTCAGAGTTTCGTCCCTTTGAACTCCTCTATGGGAGGCAACCCAGAGGGATTCTGGATTTGTTAAAAGAAGCATGGGAACAACAACCCTGTCAGGACCCTAATATCGTTCAATTTGTGTCTCAATTGTATGGCCGTCTTAGACAGATTGTGCCACTCCTGAATGAACATATAGAAAGGGCTCAACAAGGTCAGAAACAAAGTTATGACGTCACTGCAGTTAATCGGTCCTTTAAACCAGTGCTCCTCAACCTTTTCTCACCCTCGGCACACCTAAGCCCTTCCCAGAATTCCGTGGCACACCAAAAGCGCAAATATATAAAAAAAATAGCAGGAATTACAATGTGCATACACAGAAAGTATATTTGTTATATTTTATTTGATAAATTTAACATCGCAGCTAATAATTTTTTTTTTTCCTTATAACTTATGTTAACTATGTTAGCCAGTAGCCCCTATCATGTGTCTGCAGTCTCCCCAGTAGCCCCCTTTATTTGTCTCCAGCCTGCCCAGTAGCACCCATCATGTGTCTTCAGCCTCCCCAGTAGTCCCCATTCATGTGCCTGCAGCCTCCCCAGTAGCCCCCATCATGTGCCTGCAGCCTCCCCAGTAGCCCCCATCATGTGTATGCAGCCTCCCAGTAGTCCCCATTCATGTGTATGCACCCTCCCCTGTATGTCAGTGTCAGCCAGGACTTCTTGCAGTGTGGCACTGGACTGGGTGGAAGCTTGGCACGGCACGGCATGGGATGGGAACAGGGTGTGGGTGGAGCGTGTAACAAATGGTAAAATTATTTCCTTAAAGCAAGGTCTTCCAATACTTTTTCTCCTGTTGGAGGCATTGTGCCACGACACACCTAGCAACATCTAGTAGCACACCGGTGTGCCATGGCACACTGGTTGAGGAGCACTGCCTTAGGATATAGATAAGCTTTTGAGGAATGCCTGTACACTCGCCATTTGCATACGTTTTCCACTTGCACGGAGCAGAAAATCAGCGCCAGTTGCGGGTCTGGATCCGGTTCATTGCGCTGAAATGTGAAGTAATAAATACCTGATTGCAGGAAAATGTCTGCTGTGAGCCTGTGCTGGAGATGAACATGCTGTTGGCCATTGGACCACCGGAAGCTTGAAGATGAGAATCATTGGCTGCAGAATGGGGTCTGTTCTGTTGCTGTTCAGCGATATAACCGTCCCCTCCTCCTGGACTCTGAAAGGATGGCCCTGGGCTCTGAAGCATCGTGCCCGAACTTAGAACCGTGAATCGGTTTGCAGTCGACATGTTTGGACACCCAGACTGTGCTGTTCGGCCTTGAGCGATATTGCCTTGCCCGGGTGACAATTGTAAAAGTGTAGGTGATACCTGTGTCATTTGTCCTCCAACCATTTGAGAGGGTCCATGGTTCAAAATGACTTGTCCTCCAGATCCTGTGAACGCTTGTCCGGAAACAAATTGCACGGCTGTGCCTTGGTTGTTCAGCATCTGCCCAGGGTACTGTTGACTCTGCCTAACCATAGTGGAAGCGTTCCTGTTTAACATGACGTGTTCGGCAGAGACTTGGTGGGAGCCAGGGTGCGAGGGTTGGCTCTGCACGAAATGGTTATTTATGGTCTGTATGTGCTGGACTGAATTAGAGTTGACAGAAAGGCTCGTAGGAACGAGGAACTGGTTAGAAGGACCATGCGAGTGCCCTAACGGAGAATGGATAACAATGCTCCCAGTGGTTTGCTGACTCGATGGATTGTGGGAGCCTTGTTGAGGCATTTTTTGATTCATGGATGAGCTTTGGGTTGAGTTAGCAGGGACAAAATGGACGCCTTGTTGTCTGTGATGATGCATTCCTAAATGATTGACATTGTAGGAGGTCTGCTGCTGTCCTACAGGCTTCGGCTGAATATTAATCGGGGCTTTAGAAGCATTTGGCGTTGGTCCTCTATGTATAATAATGTTGTGGACAGGGACAGAAGTCTGAAAATTACCACTATTGAATGGGACTGTAACCGGATGCCCGGCTGGGCTTGTGTTTGGGCTGCCAAACATTGCATTGCCGTTCGGAGTCTGTCTCTGCATTAAAAGCCCGCCACTTGCATTGGCAGAGGCCTGCTGACCGCTTTTGAGTATAATCTGTGATCCATCCAGATTGTTGATCGTCATCATTGGGGGCTGATTATTGATGGATCCAATCAGATGGATCTGCCCGGAACTGCTTTGGTTACTGTTGGGCATATGCTGGCTAGGTATAATGCCAACGTGTTGCATGAAACCATGCTGAGCGCCGGCCGTATTGCTCCCAAATGGTGAACCTACATGCTGTGTCACTCCTAGAGGGTGTAATGTTTGACCTGAGTAGTTAGGGGTACTGGTAGTCTGAGTAAAGGACGCTGATGAATGAGAAAGTGGAACATTTGCAAACTGTTGGCTGGAGCCTATGCTGGCATCCAAATACGCTTCTTCCGCTAGTATCTGCTCTGTGATATTGGCCTCCTGCAGGGATTTTTGGAGAATGTCCTCGCTGAGGTCTGGCATAGAGGAGGAGTCCAGGTCGTCTTCAAAGAACTGAATGCTATTAGACAGCTGAAGCCCATCGTTGGATTCTTCTTCTGCCAGACTTTCTACACTTTTGATGGACGACTTAGAATCCCCCAGCTGCATGCGAGAAAGCAAAAGACAATGTTCATAGTTACATAGAACAAATGTAGAGATGCTTCAAAATGCACAACAGGGATGTGGTTTGCTGGTAGAATGGTCATGGTACGGCACCTGAATGGTGACTTCCGGCAGTCTCCACTTTCAACGGAGCAGGTGCTGCAACTACCGGAGTCGTGAAGATTTCCGCACCGACAGGTAACTGTTTTTACCTAAAGTAACCCTTTCCTAACCTTCCCCTTCTTGAGCACTACTAACCCTCCATGTCCTGCAGCCTAACCCTCCATGTCCCGCAGCCTAACCATAACCTTCCCCTTCTTGAGCACTGACCCTCCATGTCCTGCAGCCTAACCATAACCTTCCCCTTTCTTGAGCATTGACCCTCCATGTCCTGCAGCCTAACACAAACCCTCCATGTCCCGCAGCCTAACTTTACCCCTCCATGTCACGCAACCTAACCATAACCTTCCCCTTCTTGAGCACTGACTCTCCATGTCCTGTAACCTAACTTTAACCCTCCATGTCCCGCAGCCTAACTTTAACCCTAGATGTCCCGCAGCCTAACTTTAACCCTAGATGTCCCGCAGCCCAACTTTAACCCTCCATGTCACGCAGCCTAAGCCTACCCTTCCCCTTAAGCCCTAACCTTATACCTGCTGCAGCCTGTCACTCTGAGAACAGGTCATAACAGGAACCCTATCACAATAGCCATTTTCTATTTATCGATGTTTAGGGCAATCATACAGCCACCATTCAGCTGGTGGCTGTATCATTGTCAGAACAGGGCCAGACATACTGCCAACCACATCCCGTTTTACAGTCGGTTAGTATCTCATGTGTTCTTAACATAACTCATTGTGACAGGTCACATACTTTGCCCTTATTCAAAATATTTCATGAACCTGTTTTATAACATAACCAGTAAGTGTATAATAATACCATTAACCACACTGATTAAAAATAAATAAACACTTACGGATTTACTGTCAGATCCATGTAGAAAGTAGTTCAATGCCTGTTGGTCTCTTAATGAAAAAAAGAAAACACAAAACAAGTTTATAGACAGCTGATACATAATTACAGTTATACTTAAACAAAACTATGGAAGAAATATTCTATTATCAGATTCTTTTATGTATACAAAATAATTTGGGGTCGGATTCACAACCCTGTAATTTTTTACATATGTGCCTAATTTTCCGATCCTAACTTACTACGTAGATGCGTAGTAGCTAGGATCGGAAAATTAGGCACATATGTAAAAAATTACAGGGTTGTGAATTTGGCTGTAATTTTTTACATATGTGCCTAATTTTCCGATCCTAACTTACTACGCAGGCGTGGTAACTATTTTACACTATCGACGTAGCGTTTTGTTACGTAGATTGCGTACATGCGGTCTTTAAAGACCGCATGTACGCAACGAAACGCTACGTCGATCGCGTAAAATAGTAACTACGCATGCGTAGTAGCTAGGATCGGCAAATGAGGCACGTATGTAAAAAAATTTACAGGGTTGTGAATTTGGCCTTCGGTCATTTGCTCTTCTATGTCTAGAAAACATCCACTTTGCAAACGTCTAGGCCCGATCCATAAAGACCCAATATATAGCTATACACCAGGCTTATATATCCAACACAAACAGCTCTGCTAGGAGGCATAAATGTACATTGTTAATATCACTAAATATATACCCTACACTCACACATGACCCATTCCGTTAGGTACAAAATCCTCTGCTCCTTAGCTTCCAAAAAATCAGTTACTATGGTAACCACCAGGGTTGAAGAAAATAATGTTTTCAAGCGTCATTTAGTTTGTTAAACCACACTGGTAAGAAGTTGGAGCATAATATTCAGATACTCCTCCAGTGTGTAACAGCATAGTTCTTCCACAGTTTACTTTCTCCCCATTGCTTTGAGCACATTTGCTCCTTTTTTGGTTATTGGCGGTATCTCAACGGAAAGGATTCCACCAGCAGTCGTTCACAGATTCATTTTTATTTTTTTTGCTCAAAACTTGATGGATTACCATGATTCCAGATAACGATTGTAGACATATTAAGGTAGATCCAGACCTAAGTGCTGGATACGTTTTAGCACGTAGTGCATTTTCGCTAGCGCACTTTCTAAGCACTCCCCTCGCATGTACGTAGTTTGGCCGTTTTACGCTTCCCACGTACGTCAAGGCTTCACATATCTAACTGCCTAAGCGCGCCCGTACTGTACGATTTAAATGCCTTCCCCTGCCCTCAAGTGTAATTACGGGTGTCGTATGGATGTCACGCCCCTTCATGCGTAGTTACGCTGTTGATACGTGACTGGAACGTACGCTCTGAGTTACATGAGCGCAAGATCTGCCACGCATATGCGCAGTAAATACTAATCTGGCCCGTTATCATTTTCACAACAATTTTATGCGTATAATTGTGAAAACTGTGCACTTACCCGATAAAATCAAGAAGACCGGAGTCATCATCATCGTCCATGTCAACTACACAGGAAAATAAAAGGCTGAATTCAGTAAAACGCTAATATCCCTAAGACCATACAATTAAACTCATCTACGTCACGGATATTATTTCTCTATAGACAATGAAATACGAATTATACAGCACTTTGAGGATGGGCGGACTGCCAGTAACTGAGCTGCAGGGCCTTTGGGCAGTTTAATTGTTACAATAAATATTCACAAAACTAATTGCAGAAAGTACCTTGTATTCCAAAGATTTAGCACAACCTGTATTTATGCCATTCACAAGAGACCCCATACCGAAATGAATTCACCAGGTTCATTGTGACAACTTGTTGTAGTGATAGAAATCCGTCTGATTAATCAACAGTTGTAACCTAGAAGAAAAAAAAGAAAATTACATTTAATTTGTGTTTTAAGTGAAATAAATAGTGTTTGAATGACAAATTAGGGAAAGGTACTGGAACTGGTTTGTTTGTTATGCTACTTCCTGACCTACATATATGGTGTTAGTAGCATAGAGACAGACTTGTGGCCAGTATCAGGACTTCCGCCTCTGTTGAACTCAAAGTTCCATGCACAGAAGTAACAGAGACGCATTGCTAAATACCCGCTGTATCCAGCTCTACAGGCATGCAAGAGGAGATCCCATTCCATTGCACGAACAGAATAACGATCGCAGGAACCCACCTTAATATTTCCACAATGTCCCTGTGTAAAACGGGGATGGTGCAGCAGTCTGGATGGTATGTAAATTATGTAACATGCCCTTACTGTACTATATAAATGCCATCCACCTTCTGTACGGGTGTGGGTCCCCGGAAAGAACGGCCCTGTTTCGAACTGGCTGGGATTTCGATTGCATATGCCTCAATGAGACATAGCAATCGATCCACGAAGCACCAAACTTTGGCATACTCACCCATTCTGAAAAAGAAATTCTAAACTAAAGGGGAATTCAAAACAGGGACATCTGTAAAGGAACTTCTAGGATGTCCATATTTCGGAAAACAGAATTTCTAAGCGGGAACTGCAATCGCTTCTGTGCATGCTATATGCATCCTGCCACACCATCGGCAACACTTCTGTTACAAAAATCTGGATCTGCGGCATCGAAATCTTTAATAGAAGTTGTGTGCATATGTGCATTGAGCTCATAATACCATTTTGCATAAGTTTTGATCCTTTTGAGGCAGGGTCAAGCTCCCGTAATTCTGCAAGCAATAGATATATTGGGATTCACAGAGTATCAGATCATAGGAACCAGTCCATTATTCCCAATAAGGCAGCATCGTCTGTCTGTTTTTCATCCAATCAGTGTGAAGGATTGGGGTGACTCTGACTAATCCACCAATTAAATAGAAGGGGAGGTGCTATGCTAAATGAATCCCAAAAGAATACTAGATTTGCCCCTGTTTTAGGTTAACAGAGAAAATATTAAATGACTTTAGTATTGAGTTAGGTTAGTGAAGAACTACTGGGTAATATTTTGGTTTTCGGTACTCTTATTACCGTATTTCCCCATGTATAATACGCACCTTTTTTAGACCAAAAATAGGTCTAAAAACCAGGTGCGTCTTATACAGTATGTAAGGCTGAACTTACCTTTTCAGTCCCTCGGCAGTTTCAGGCTCTTTCACCCGCAGCTGTGACTCCGGCTGGCTCCCTGGCGGTGCGCACTTTACACTGACGTTACGTGACCTTAGGTCACACAGCGTCAGTGTACAGATGGACTGAAAAGGTAAGTTCAGTCTTAAATTCCCCTGATCCCTTGTATAAGATGCCCCCATTTTTTAGTTAATTAATGCTAAAAATAATAAATTAAAAAATACATTTAAAATAGTTTTTTTTTTATTTAGACTCTAAAAATGGGGTGCGTCTTATACAAATGAGCGTCTTATACATGGGGAAATACGATATAACAAATGTATCAAATATTAGTATTAGATGACAATAAACAAGTTGGGTGTATAAGCTTTGTATTGCATAAAGTACTGTTTGGTGCTGCAAACATCATTCAGTATGAGGCTTTCTAATACCGCTTTCACATCTCCAACCCGGCTTGTTGCCGTGATATTTGCTGGGTTTTTAACAAAAACCCCTGTTAAGTCCAGCAGGGTAAACCCGGGAAATTCTGGGTCCTGGGTCTGCCCTGACATTGTGAAGGTGCTGCACGTGACCCCCAGGGAGGGACTTGTTTACTGTTGCCTAAAAGCCTGGGTCAGCACCTTTCACATCACCACTTACCGGGGTCGGATCCGGGACCCCGGTACCTTTCAGATCACCTCCAAAAACCCTGGTTTTTAGTGGTGATCTGAAAGGGGTTTTATTCAGCAAATCAGCACATCCATACACCATGACGAGAGGACAGGTCACAGCCTCTCACAAGAGAGTTGGCATATAGCTACATGAGCCCAAATATCAAACATCTAAGTGTAACTACAAGTATAAGCTTGGACCATAGAAAGGAGAGGGGGGAAGTGATAGCAGCTTTTAAATATAGCAAGGGGTGTAACCGGGAATAGGAGGTAGCATTTTTAAAAGTAGACGTGTATTAGAACACAAGATGCGAGTATAAACTGGAGAGGAAAAAATGGAATCGCTGGAAGGGTAGTTGATAAGTGGAACAGCCTCCCATATGAGGTGGTAGAAGCTAATTCTCAGGATTCAAACCCGGGGCTCCTCTGCCTCTAGAGGGGGCTCCTCTGCCAACCAAGCTATTCTGGCTACTGGACAGCGCCATGTATTGCCTCTGTGTTCAGGCTCAGTCTATTTAACCTGATATATTAGCACATGGTCTATATAATTCCATTTCTCTCACTTCCTCCTTGCCAGATTACTGCGCTGGAAGGGTAGTTGATAAGTGGAACAGCCTCCCATATGAGGTGGTAGAAGCTAATTCTCAGGATTCAAACCTGGGGCTCCTCTGCCTCTAGAGGGGGCTCCTCTGCCTCTAGAGGGGGCTCCTCTGCCGACCAAGCTATTCTGGCTACTGGACAGCGCCTTGTATTGCCTCTGTGTTCAGGCTCAGTCTATTTAACCCGATATATTAGAAATGGAATTATATAGACCATGTGCTCTCACTTCCTCCTTGCCAGATTACTGCACTTCCTGGACCGTATTCAGATTACTGACTGTATAGCATATACGTCCCGAGTTTAGCGGTTTTTTCCTACTGCGCATGTATAGTACATTTTTTACGTTATCTATGTGTCTTTTCCTTACGTAGATTGCGTAAATGCGGTATGCAGTATGAAAAACCACTAAACACCGGACGTATATGTTATGCGTCCGGTAGTCTGTATACGGCCCCGCCAGTGATCTAGTTCTTATGTTTGGATGCTGCCTTACTGATTGACTACTTGTGTATCGTTACCGGCTAATTCTCGACTTCTCCCTTTATCAATACAATTCTGCCCTACTGTTATTCTACAACGTCATCACCACCACCTGCCTTCCTTCCAGCCACACAAGACCACTACCCTAACACAGGTGAGGTTTCAAGTACCATGGTTTGTTTTGCAACAGACCATAATACGATTATTACGTGGTGTCGGTACTGCGACTCTCAAGAAAATCTCTGCACCAATATGTACATTTTTTTTATCTTAACTCTAACCTTAACCCTCAATTTCTCACAGCCTAACACAACTTGTCTTGAGCCCTAACCTTCCCCTTAAGCTCTAACTCTAACTCTAACCTTAGCCTTCCGCAGCCTGTTTCTATTGGGAAAGGGTTGAAATAGGTACCGATAGCAATTTTCTATTTGCCAAGGTTCTCGATAATGATATAGCCACCATTCAGCAACCAGCCGGACCACTAACATAATAGAACCCTTTAACGTGCTTGGGATAAATATAAGGATCTCAAAAATCTTAAAATAAATTGGAGGTTCTAATAAAGTCTAGGACTACACTGTACAGCCCATACTGTGCAATGTAGATGCCTCCCCCCAACCACACTGCACATGATCAAATATACAGTGGGCTGTCACATGTGTGTTCAGAGTTCAGCTGCATAATACCTAGAGCCAGATTTAGTAAGCTGCGGGTTTGGAATAGTGGAGATGTTGCCCATAGCAACCAATCAGATTCTAGCTCTCACTTTTCTATTACATACTATAAAACGTCAGCTAGAATCTGATTGGTTGCTATGGGCAACATCTCCACTTTTCCAAACGCGCAGCTTAGTAAATCTGGCCCCTGGAGACAGGGCCGGTTCTGGGGTGTTCAACACCCCCCTGCAAACCATAAATTTGTGCCTTCCTGTTTAACAATCTAATGGTTAACCAGTAACCATCCTACATTACAGTATCCATGTGAGCATTAAAAAATATAGAATATAATCTTGTAACCACAATAAAAAAAAAACAAATCCTAGTCTCTACTATACAATACAGAGAGCTTCCTAGTCTCTGCTGTACAATTCCCACTGTATCCAAGTGACCGCCATACGATACACAATGCATCCTAGTGACCGCCATACAATACACACTGCATCCTAGTGACTGCCATACAATATACACTGCATCCTAGTGACTGCCATACAATATACACTGCATCCTAGTGACTGCCATACAATATACACTGCATCCTAGTGACTGCCCTACAATACACCCTGCATCTTAGTGACTGCCATACAATATACACTGCATCTTAGTGACTGCCATACAATACACACTGCATCTTAGTGACTGCCATACAATACACACTGCATCTTAGAGACTGCCAAACAATACATATTTTATCTTAGGGCCATCACATACAGACATTATCCTAGTGGCCAGTACACCATACAGATCCCATCATAAAGAATGCAATACATAACAGATTGCATCCTTGGGGCCACTATACAATAAATTGAACATTCTTGTTGCTACAATGCAGTAAAAAAAAAGAAAAACCTTGTGAGTGTCATAAAATATAGCAAACATATTTGTTTTCCATACAATATACACTACATCCTAGTGACTGCCATACAAAACACAACACATCTTAGAGACTGCAAAACAATACAGACGTTATCTTAGGGCCATTACAAAACATAGAAAACAAATTTGTAACCACAACAAAAGAAGTGCAGCCTTGTGAGTACTTGCTGACCAGCGATCGCGCTTCATGTTTTTTTGCCGGAGTAAAAATACTAGTCATAACATTTTTAAGGAGTATTTTTAACCAAAGAGTATATTAATATTGCTAACTAAATTAAATCGTAAAGTGTTCTATGCTGTTCCAAACTCCCCATTTAGAAGTGATAACTATGATCGGTTGCTTCCCTGCCTCAATGCAAAGATTGGGACATATAAAATATAACACTTTACCATTTTATTCTATTACCAAATTATATTCAACTATTTTGATAGAGGAATATCACATCTAACTGAAAATTGTATGTCAGGGTATTAGAGGTCTGAGGGACACACACACAAATATTACATATAAATAAATACACACACACACACACACACACAAAGAGCGGTACTTAGTGAATTATTATTCAGGGCTTCCAGCGTTTCAGTTTTAATGGCAAAACTTTTGTCATTAAAACTGAAAACTTTGGAAGCCCTGGACTCCTAGTGCTTTACTCTAATAATCTCTGAGTGATACTCTTCTTGTATGCGTATGTATTTGATCATTCTGCCATACTGGGCTGCCAACTAAGTTTGCCAGCCCACACATATACACACACACACACACATTCATGTATTCAGATAGATAAGATTGTTAGATATAGATTAAAAAAAAAAAAACACTGGACCCTTACTCCTCAAAATGAGATAACTGGCTTGGGGACTTAAAACGGTCAAAAACAGAACAGAAATGCCAATAAGGCGGGAGTGTCGTAAAATGGTCAAAAACAGAACAGAAAGGACAATAAGATGCTCACAAAGCTTGTTAGCAGAAGAAGATAAGCAAAACTTTTCAGGTATTTTATTATAGTTTATCCCAATGCTTCAACCTCAAATAGTGGTTTTCATAGGGGGTCAAAAACAAATAAAGTGCAAAACTTCCAATTCTGAGGCTGCAGCATGGTGACAGGCTTTTAACATTTTGAGTGTGTGTGTGTGTGTGTGTGTGTGTGTGTTAGCGCGTGCGTACATATATGCGTGTGTGTCGGGTTATTGATTTTGCACTCTGTGTTTTTTGACCCTGTAAAAACTGCTCTTTGCGGTTGAAACACTGGACTAAAAAAAAAAAACCGACCCACAAAGCTTACCTTAAGATTCTGGCTGTAAGAGATGTCAGGTGTCTTCAGCCGGCAGCAGGGAGGTCACATGACACGCTGTAAGGGGAAGTCTCTCTCAGTGTGAATGACTCATCTTGTTGCAGAGCTGGAGACTTCCTGTCTCTCTCTCTCTCTGCAGGGGATGACTCATAGCCTTCAATGACAGCCTGTCAGTGTCAGTGAAGGATTTGTAAATTGCCAGAGGGAGACTGCAGAATGTCCCATGCGTAGCTATACGCATGGGACAAATTTGAAAGCGTGCCTGACATTTCTCAGTCACCAGACACCTACACATGCGTTAACGCGATCACTGTTGATGACACCCTCCCACAAACACACACTTGTACAAAATTTCCAATCCCCCCTTTGTATGTTTTCGACTATCCAAACCCCCCTTCTGTGTCTTTAGCCGTCCAATCTCTTACCCTGGTGTCTTCAGCAATCATAATCCTCTCCCAGTGTGACTCCAACCATTCAACATCCCCTCCCTTGTGTGTCTACAACTATCTAATATCCCCCTATTATGTAGCTCCAACCTTCCAATATTTTCCCTACTATCGCTAGTTATCAAATCTCCTCATGTCTCCAGCCATAATATATCCTCCCCCTTGTGTCTCCAGTCATCAGATTTCCCCATGCCTTGTGTTTGCAAACATCCCATACCCAACCTCTCTCCTTAAAACTTTTCATATCATTTCTTTACTCCTCTGTGTGCAAATGATAATCCAGCATCACACTAAAGAAAACTGCAGGTACTGTATGAGCCCCATCTGACAGTGGTTATCCTCCGATGGACTAGGTCTGGCAGGGTGGTAAGCTAAAATGGCTGGGTGGAGCACCAGGCTTAAAGGCCCTGGGAAGAGCACAGCTTGTAACACAACAGCATTTGTCAGTGGTCAATCAATCACCATTGTTAGGTCGCATGGACCACACAGCAGAGCTTACTTGTGGGTATCATTTTTAAGTGTCTATCATTTGTAAATGCGGTTTCTTAATTAAGTGCATTTCATTGCGTCTTTTCTTTAATATATCAGTACTGAGGAAGTAAAGCTTGGAATTTTATCATACTTCACAACATTCTAAATAAGATAGACCTTTAAGCCAATGTACTATATAATAGTAACAGTAACAAGAAAACACAGGCTGCACTTCTAATTCAATATATAAAATGTGTGTATATATAAATGGGAGATGTGCAGCCATGGACCAAACAGACGACTATATAACTGCAAGAAACAACAGAGAGGTCCGGCACGCCAAACACACACATACACACACATATCTAATTCAATATATAAAATGTGTGTATATATAAATGGGAGATGTGCAGCCATGGACCACATATACACACATAATATATCTATATATATATATCTATATTGGGTTAAGCTCACCTGCCCAGCGTCAAGGCACCTCGTGTAGGTGAGTCCCTATCCATCTGCTATATGTCTGTAGTAAGACACCCCTGCCAATTGACTAGTGTGCAGCGGCCATGTTTGGGGAGGAGTCAGGCTCCCAAAGTGAAACTAGTATCAGTAACAAAAAACAGAAATAACAAAAAACACAGGATGCGCTTATAATTCAATATATGAAATGTGTGCAAGTGTATATATAAATGAATAGGTGCAGCCAAGGACCAAACTGACTACTGTGTAACTACAAGGAACAAAAGAGAGGTCCAGCGCTCCAAACATACATTAAAGAACACTGTGTCAGCATAATGTTATATAATGTTTGTTTGGAGCGCCGGACCTCTTTTGTTCCCTGTACTATATAATAACCTTAAGCAGAAAAGTTGCAATTCTAATTTAACCATTTTTTTTTACTACTTGCAGATGGAGTGACTGCTATTAAACTCTGATACATGAGCATATGGAGATCCTTATGCCTGTATAGAAGGCCTTAATGTGCTTCTATGGTGATGATCCAGAGTTAAGGAATAAGGGTAAAACAGGTGCAATTAGAGATCTGAGCCAAACAATGTTGAACTTTGAGGGAGGACAATCTGAAATAACAGAATAATACCCCGTTCAGATTACCATGAAAAAGCCGGGGTTTTCATGAAATTGCCGGCTTTCATTGAAAACCCCTATACATGTGTCTTTTTCCTGATGCTGGTTATAATTATCTGTCCCCCTCAGAGGGTAAAAAAAAATGTTACTTATACCCCGTTCAGATTACCATGAAAAAGCCGGGGTTTTCATGAAATTGCCGGCTTTCATGAAAACCCCGGCTTTTTCTGGCAATGTGAACGGTGAAGCCGGGTCTCTTTAGCCGGGTCTTAGACCCGGCTAAAAAGAAGGGTTTTTGCCGGCTTTTTTTTTTTAAAAGCCGGCTTCACCCGTTCACACTGCGCTGAAAAGCCGGCTATTTAAATAGCTGCCGGCTTGTAAAAAAAAAAAATAAAAAAAATAAAAAACAAAAGAAAAAGCCGGTGTTTTCAGCACAGTCTGAACGCACCAGGCTAAAATTTTAAACATTTTGCCCACTGCCTAAAAAGCTGGCTTTTTAGGCAGTGACAATCTGAACGCAGCATTAGAGTTGAGAGGTGAAGCTTCCTAGCTACTCTCTGATTTACAGATTAAACATAAAGCTGTGCGGTTTGTGTTACAGGTGGCAAAAGCAAAGTATTTTACCAGCATGCAAAATAAATTTGCACCCCTCACACTGTTATATGGTCTCTACTTGCACCTGAAAAATAGGTATAAGAGCAGCTCTGGATCAGCCCCAATGAGTGCAAGGGAAGTGGGCACACACACAAAAGGCTGCATACAGTGAGGATCCGGCGTCAGATGCCAATGAAGGGATCAAAACTCTAGATCCTGTGTGTAGTTATCTGCAATAGTTGCAAATGTGTTTGGACTATACAAAAAAAAATAAAAAGGACATCCCTGTACAGGTTTTGGGGTTGCACTTATACCTTTAAGGGCAAAACAGGGGCAAGACCATACTGATCTGCAAATGAAGGAAAATTTAATTTGGGAAAACAGAATTACAATTAAGAGGTGAGGTTTTCCTAGCTCAACACAAATTTACAGATTAAACAAAAATCAGCCCCCCTTATTTTTTGTTCATAGTGGCAGGCAAAATCCCTGAACTCCATCCTGTCTGCCAGGGAAATTAAATTAAACCTATTAGTATTCATGGTATAAGCAAGGATGAAAATCATGATATAGTTACCTGCAGAATAGCATTCAGTAGTCAAAACACAAAATGAATTATATGGAGGATTCTATTAATAATATAAGAGAAACAATATACAGAGGGGGATTTAAATAGTTGTGAATTGCTGCACTTGAACATAGCTGAATAATTTTACACCTCACAGGTGCAAGAAAAAGACAGCAGTGTTGTATAACCACAATAGTCAAAATGGAGCACATCATTACTGCAATTCCTCCTTATAAGTCAGAGTCTGAAAATGAGGAAAGTTACACCTGGGCAAAATCATTTTGATTGCAGGAGTCATATTTCATCTGTTACAAACAGTTTTAAAGTTGAAAGGTGATGTTTCCCAGTCCAAGTCTAAATAAGTGTAAAAGTGAAGCTGTCAGTGTCTGTGTGCAATAAGCAAAGTATACTCCCTGCATGCATAAAATACAATTAATTTGACTCCCCCTGAAATCAGTATGGTTTTGCCCAGTTGTAACTCTCCTCTTAATTTCAATCTCTGAATCAGGGCCATAAGATTTGTTTTAATTGTAAACACATTATAAGTATGTGTTCTGTTGTGCTAAACATAACTTCTTAAAGCTGCATTACCACCAACTGGTTAAACACACTCCTTAGTTTCCTTCCCTTTCAGGCTTGGCAATTCTTACAAGTTCACCACTTTGTAGGGCAATGGGCTCAGCGACTCATCTCACAGTCTAGACAGGGATGCCAGATGAACTGCAGAGGCCCAAGAAAAGCAGCATGGAGCCCAAGGACTGCAGGTAACAGCTAAACTATAGTGTAATGCAACGTTCCGTGCTTATATAATAAACATTGTGATTTTGAAATGTTTTGCTTGCTTTTTTTTTGCTTTCTTTTATATACACTTCAAATTCTGAACAGAACAAGGTCTTTGAATTATAAAAAGCAATCCAAAGATTTCATTTATTTTTTTTTTTACTTGTTTGTTTACCCCAACTCACAACTTGTGACAACTGCAGCAAGACATGCACCAAACACATAAGAGACCGACATGCACCAAACACATAAGAGACCTCAGTCAAAATTTAAGATCAAATCCATAATGAAAATATGGGAACTATGACATATGCTAGATTTTAAGACTTACATTATAATGTGAAAAGAGCTAAATCTTTTAGCTTCATTCTCTAGCTACATATACACACACATAATTTATTTCACACACACACACACACACACAGATGTACAACACACAGATATTCTGTAATTCACAAACACTCAGAGATAAATAATCTAACCTGCTCAAACAGCCCCAAAATTATAAAGTACAGATGATCTTTTATTACACATCCAGTTGCCATTAACTGCACTATCTACACATACCTATGCATTACACCCCACTGACACCCAGAGCCATTAGACATCCCCCCCCATAATAATGCGAGCATTGCATTGCACTCATACTACAAGACTGCATTGAATAAATGCATTTACACCTTTACTACAACCAGCTGCCATTAGCTATAATCACTACACATACCTATGCATTGGACATGGAGACACCCAGAGCAAAGATACAAGGAAAGCATTGCACGTTTTCATGGAATAAATGCATATATGTACATTTAGATATTTCAGACGTAGTAAAATACTGCACATTAATAAACAAAACCCAGTATGAATATAGAAACACATTCTCGTTTATTGGAGCCAGCACAGTATAAGGAAGCCAGTGACGCGCCCGCTGCACACAACACATCAGCAACCCGGGAGAGGAAGCAGACGCCTGACTGAAAATGGAGGCCGCGGAGAAGTGCGCCATTCCGTCTGGCCTGCTGCCAAACCTCGGCGCCATCTTCCCTCCCTCACAAAAACTACCCCATAATGTACATCATGTCACACAATAAAAATAAAAAACACACGTCCTTCAAGTCCGCTTCAAAGAACCAGTCCTCCGGTAAATGAAAGAGACTCCCCTCTCCACACAAATCCGTCCGTAAACCATTTCCAAAGCGCCGCATTAAAAACCCGAAGAGAGAGTGAAAAGCGGCCGGCGCCGGGTGCCATCACCCCACAGCGCGAGCCGCACCGCCCGCGAGCGCCTGTCATCCGGGTCCCAGCCATGGGAAAGAGACGCCGCGAGAGCATACGACGACGACAACAACAAAACCACAACGATGATACCGCCGTGTAAAAAGCGAGCACCAGCAGAGAGGACAAGAGGGGAGGGGATTGCTAAAGATTATTTTTCTTTTTCTATTTTTTCCCCTGTCTCTCCCAGACTGTGGTGATATCCAGGGCGGGGAGGGAAAAAAAAAGAGAGAGGTGGGGGGGAGGTGGGAGGACGAGAGAAGAAAAAAAAGAAGAGCGAGAGAGAAAAACTCATTTTAAACCGGCTCAAATCAATGAGTCATTGGAAGAAGAGTTTCTCTTTCCTCCCTTCTTCAATTTGCATCAGCTTAAGAGTGCAAAATAGAGCCACAAGCTACCCCCCTCCCCAGCTGCACTGTCACCTCTTTTTTTTTTGTGTGTGGCTACTTTGCTTTTCCACCTCCAGCTAAAACACAACCCTTCCCCTCCCCCCCACATGATCCTCTTCCTACCCCATTGCACAGGGAGATCTAAAGCCAGAAATCAATATTTTATTATTTCCCCCTTTTAACTATCAGTCCAATTAGAAGAAAAGAGGAGTAAAGAAGAAGAAGAAGGGAGAAAGCACCAGCCAATAGCTCTCTATGCTGAAACCCAATATGCTGGCTCTTTTTTTTTTGGCAACTGCTTTTATTATTATTATTTGCTCCTCTTTTCCTTTTTTTGTTGTCTGTCTGCAGATAGATTTCCCCGTCTCTTTTTTTTTTCCTCCCTCCCCGAAGGAAAGGGAGGAAGGAGGTTGTGTGTTTTTTTTTTCCTTGAAATTTTTATCACAAAATTATAATACACTCAAAGGGAAACTCACCGTCATGAAAAAGCAGTGCCTTGTCAACGGGGTTTCTTCGCCATCACATCAGGGGCTGGCAGTGTAAAGAGAGAGAGAGAGGGAGAGGGAGAGAGAGAGCAACATGAGCCTCGCTCAGCCACAAGGAGCAGTCAGACAGAGAGAGAGAGAGAGAGAGCGCACACAGAGAGGGGGGACACACATACACACACACTCACACATGCAAAAAAAAAAAAAAAATGACAACAACACTGATATAAAATATAGATTTGTGAATTGTCAGGCACTTTACACTTGGATTAAAGCACTTGCACTCCCTGTTGACTTTGCTCTGCAGTTTGCAGGCTCGTTCTTAAATCTCCTATGCAAATAGGTCCGTGTTTTTGGGGTTTTTTTTTTTTTCAAATCCTCCAACAGGAAACTGAAAAAATCAGCAAAAGTAATTTTTTTTTTACTTTGATTGTAATCTGTTTTATAAAATAAACAAATATTTGTTTATTTGATATAAAACATAAATGTCTTTTGACCATTAGCAAAGCTGAAGGGAAGTTGTCTGTATTTCGAGAGGGAGAATTCTGCCGACAGCAGAATGTCGGCTGTATTGTTTTAGACAAGGGGCTGTAGTCAGAGAACCGTCCGAAAAAAGTTTGCAATTATTCGCACGGACGCAGCAAGACGACACTCCCCTCACACGGATGGGTTTTATGTGACTTACATAACATTTTGAGTGCCTGGACTAGCCTCATCTTTCCGTGAGCGTTTGCGTGCGTGTAGTTGTCCTGTACGTGCGTATCTAACTAACCGCGCCCACACTCCATTAAAATGCCTCCCCCCCATTTTTATTTAAATTCTCGTGCGTATTTTAATGTGGGAGATCCGTGCGTTTTTTCCCATTTGCGATTCACATGTCCGTTTGGGAGGCACTTCCACTCGTAAAAATGCACTCGGGATTCACTGCGAAAACGGTTCTCTGAATACGGCCCAAGATTTTGATTTTGAAAAGCTATATTTTGTCACAGAGGCAGTGGTGAAAATTTTAATTTTGACTGCTGCTTCTCCAGTGTGCTGCGATCTGCTCTCTGCTTGTTAGGTGCGCTTCGGTCTGGTTCCTAGGTTTGTACTGAGGATTAGGAGTTAGGGTTATTGGGGTAGATCCAGACCTAAGTTTTTTTTACATTTGTTGGCGTAGCGTATTTACACTATCGTAAGTACAAGGCACTCCCCTCGCACGTATGTACTTTACTCGATTTACGTTTGCCAAATCTTAACCTTAACTTTTCAAAGCACAGCTACGGTCGTACGTTATGCATTGACGTATGTAACAGCCTAACCTGGCCCATACTGTACGATTTAAATGCCACCCTCCGCCTACAAATCGTATTTCTGGGTGTCGTATGGAAGACACGCCCTTTCGTTCATATTTACGCTGAAGTTATGTTAGTTATGATCAGAGTTATGTTGTACATACAAACTGTCGATTTTACGTCAGGGACTAGCTTAGGATCTGGCTCATTGTCTTGACACACGTCAGCATTACAGTATTCAATCAGCCAAGAGTGACCAGAAGGCGGGGGTAGGGATTTAAATGATACAGTTATATTAGCTGACCTATCCACACTTCCAATCGCCCTACAAGGTTTGGAAATCTTAAGGGTTTTTCCTGGTTTCAGAACTCCATATGAGCAAAGGGACATGTGCAGGGGCGTTTTAAGAAGTGAGGGGGCCCTTGTGTAGGATTTGGGCATTTGCCCTAGGCCCCATTTAGGCTAGTTTTGCCCCTGGTCTAAATTAAGATAATATAGGACTGGATCCACACCGCCACATGTTTTCCATATGTGCGGGTTGTTTAATTCCACACGAGAGTGTCACTCCCCTCTCTCGGTCAGGCCAACCTCCCACGTTGTAAAATTGAAATCCCCCTTCCCACACTTAAAATCCATTGCACGGATCTTAGTTCCGTACAATAAAAGTTACATTAGTAAACCTAACGTAACATCTAGGGGGCGCATGCGCCCGTAAGTGAACTCTCGTACGGATCTGAGGATCAGGTCCACAATCTATTATTTGTTGTTTTATATTCTTGTGACAGGTTATAAAAGAGTCTTAGATTTTACTATTTTTCCTGCTTTGTTTCTTCATGCTGCTATACATGATTCTGCGCAGCATCATGTGACTACCATGTTCTATGGTACATGACATTGATAAGAGAGGTTTTGCAAGGCCCCTTTAAGCTCTCTGCCCAACTATCCAATGACAGAAATAACAAAAATAAGATTAATAAGAGCTGTAAATATGTAAATGAATAAACGTGTTCAGGATTGGGTAGGGGCAGCACGGTGGCTTAGTCAGTAGCAGTTGTGCCTCACGGTGGTCATGAGTTCCCAAACTAGGTCTTAGTAAATTCTCCTCCTGTCTGTGTGGGTTTCCTCTGGGTGCTCTTGTTTCCTCCCACATGTCAAAAACATGCTGGCAGGTTAATTGGCTGCTGACCAAATTAACCCATGTGTGTGTTAGGGACGTTCGTATATAGCTCCAGTAGTGACAGGGACTGATGTAAATGTCTAATGTTCTATGTAAAGTGATACAGACAATTTGTGGCGCTACATAAATAAGTGTTATTAATAATAATAATAAAATCAGGTTTGGTGAAGGAGCTGGTGTATGCCAAATGAAAACTCTGTTGGCTTCTGTGCGTGCAACAGTACATGTACAGTAGAAATCATAAGAGCGAGACAATGTAAGACACACTCCATTAAGGAATTGGAATATTTCCTTACTTTATAGGCATAACACTGAAATAATAATATGGGGCTTGATCCAGATCTCTATGGTCTGTAAGTCCCCATGTGAGAGAAGAGTGAACTCCTCTGCCACTTTATTTTTTTTTATTATTATTATTATTATAGTTTATTTGTAAGGTGTCTGCAGTGCCGTACAAAATACAGTACAGACATACAGGGTATGGATGAAGAGCATAGTACATAATAAAATACAATATAAAAATATCACAAAAATACAATAAAGTGGAGGAAGCACAGACAGCAAGGCGAAATGCGAGGTGTCAAGCTTGGCAGATCAGGGAGGAGTGGACAGAGCGCTGTGAGAGGGAGCTACCAGGTGGGCATGGGGTAAGAGGGTATTAGAGGGGGGCAAGAAGGTATGAAGTGAGGTGGGAGTGGTAGAGGAGGGAACAACACTAGGATTGAGGGCGCTGCTCACGTGAGCTAACTCACCAGGTGGAAGGGATGAACTTACAGAAGATATAAGGAGGGGGAAGGAAGTGGACTGCTGGAGTGAGCGGAGGAGAGGGGGAAGGAAGTGGACTGCTGGTGTGAGTGGAGGACAGGGGGAAGGCAGAAGAAGAGACAGATGTAGGAAGCAGTCAGGATGTTAAATGGAGGAGGGGAGGGCTAGCCTGAACAGTTGTGTTTTTGCGCTTGAAGACCTGCAATGTGGTCACTTCCCTGACATGGATTTCTGGACACATACATGTCCAGAATCCTACCTTAAATTCTCTGCATGGATATGCGTCCATCCAAACGCAGATCTGTGCAAAAGTGCATATTGCCATCCATTTTCCTTAATCTGCATGCCTATCCTTGCCCCCCTTGCAGGGATTGTGGCAGCTTGTGGATGTCAGGTGCCGTTACTAATTTAGGATCAGGCCAAAGGCCGGTGCGATGCACTCCACAGGGGTGGCGCCATGCTGAATAGGCGCTGCCGATCTCCCTGCTTCTCAGAGCTGAAATTTAGCCAGATTTGTGACAACTGTGAGAGCCAGCGCCATTTTCAATACAGTGGTGCCAGCCTGTGCTGTAGGTAGATGCTAGATCTAAAGGACCTCTGCTGATGTCAAGCCCATGTGACCAGTCACCTGATCAGAGAGAGAAGTCAGTGTTTCCTCCATTTTCCTGTTCTGACCACAGCCGTGTCATTATAATATTTATAAAAGAGTAAATGTAAAATGTATTTTTTGCAGTGGGGTGCCAGACATGCTAGCACCGGCCCTGATCAGGCCCATGCTTGTAATTGTACCTGAAAACTGCAGTCTCAGTACAAGCTCTCCAAGTGTTCAATCATAAAAAAAAGTAGTGATTGAACATCCAAATACCCAATGCGTGTTGATCCACGAATGGAGGTCCACAGTATCCATGCATTCAAGTGATTGTACCTCTCCCCATGTACGAGAGGACTTCCAATAGCCATACACTACCTTAAATTTTTGGACTCCTGCAAATGTAAAATCGTGGCAATTGTCTAAATTGTTATGCATGAATGTGTTCGGGACCTAGGTATGTGGCTCTAATAAGGACGGGGACTGATGCGCAAATATGTGTAACGGACATTTTTGTGTTTTATTTTACAGATAGAACGGTATAGTCTGTTACTGGTTCATGGCAGTGTTGCTGAGGCATTTTCTTTTCTTTCATGCACCTGTTTGCATTTACCTATAAATAGTTTGTACTGATGTGAATGTCTAAATGTTTTCTATATAAATAAGCGTTACTAATAATAAAAATTGCTCTTTAAGTGGGGTACATTGATTTGATCATTATGGGCCGTATTCAGAGATCCGATTTAGCAGCGATTTCCGTGCGTATTTTTAGGTACATTTCAACTGCGCATGCGTAGTAACCTTTTATACGCAGTTAACATAGACGATACCCGCAGAAGTGCCAAGCGCCCAGACTTGTGAATCAGACGCAGGAGAAATCCGCACCTAACTCTGACGGAAATATACGCACGAAAGGATTTTCATCGAAATGGGCGGGGAGGAGCATTTTAATGATGGAAAGTGGGCTTACAACTATACGGCCGGAATTGTATGCATGGAAGACACATATGCTCCTAAGTGGAAGCGGAAAGTTAATGCCAGTCTATGGAGGTGGAAGTCTCTGAGATGAAGGATTATCTAGGGGAGTGACTGGGGTTTTGGTGGGTGTAACTTGCTCTGTAGGTGCGTATATTTGTGATCCGATCGCAGCACGGAAGTCTGAATACAGCCCTATATGTGTATGTTGTACCAACTATGTCAATGATGACAAAAAGGTCCAGAAATGCTTCTATTTGATAACAGTATCAGTCGGTGCGCATAAGAAATGCGCTGTGTACATCCTATCAGGGTAGCACAGTGGGGTCAGAAGATCTGCCTGGGATTGGGCCGTGTGTACAAGCTACACGATTTCCTTGGTTAGCAGATCGTTTTTTGTCAGGAGCTGGGGAAGTCCAGCGTTCAGATTGGGCTCAATATGTTCTGATTGGATAACACAGATGTGCGCACCTACGCAGAACACAGGTCCTGTTATTTAGCAGCTGGGATGAAATTCAGTGGTGTGGGAGGTTTGGCAGCTGTTCAGCTCGTGATTGGCTGGGCTGCTTTTTAAATAACCCTCAGGTTGTATGCACGTTACTGGTTGTAGTGTTAGATCTGTGTTTGTCTGCTGTCATGTTTATGTTCTTGTTCCTAATTTGGCTTACTGCCCTGTATTAGCTATTCCTTAGGCCTTACCTTAATCTCTCCTGCCTCCTTCTCCTACCTTCTCGTTACCCGTTCTGTTCCTTCCTGTGCTCACGGCTTTGCTGTCCCTTTCCTGTGTGTTGGTGTGTCTCTTGGTACCGTTGTCTGTGCTATTTCCACCTAGCACTTATTACCATGCTTATTCCACATGGCATTGATATTTCTGTGCTCATGCCACCTGCCATTATTTTTACCATGCTGTTTCCATCTGGCACTGGTTATTGTGCTTATTCTTACTGACTCTTGTTAATTTTGCTTATTCTATCTAGGCTTTGTTATCCCTTCATTTACGGTAAGGGTACACTCCATCTAGGCCTCTGATGCTTTGGTAGGGGCTTTCCCTTACTGTGACTTTCCATGTCTATGCTCCATGCCCTCCTTTATTCTGCTTTATGCTAGTTTCTCCTGCAAACTATCCTTAGTGTTGTCTAATCCTGAGTCTAATACTCTATTGCAAGTTGGTTTCAGCTCCTTCGTGTTGCCACCTGGGGCCAGATTTACTAAGCTGCATGTTTGGAAAAATGGAGATGTTGCCTACAGCAACCAATCAGATTCTAGCTCTCACTTTCCTATTTTATTGCTGTTAAGGGACCGGATTCATGTACTGCATGTACGCAATCGATGTTACTAAATGCTATGTAGATAGCGTAAAATAGATACAACGCATGTGCAGTAGCTAGAATCGTAAAATTAGCCACATATGTTAAAAATGACAGGTTTGTGAATACGGCCCAAGATGTTTTTATTATTCCCCCCATTAAAGAGGTCACTTTTCTTTATAAACTTGAGCTGAAATCATTATGAGAAGATACTAATTCTCCAATATTCTTCTTAAGCTTTCCAATACCATCTAACATATCTGAGATCGGATCAATCATAAAGTGACATTTGATGCATTGTTACTGTTAATGACACCACTTACCCCAAGTCAACCAACAAATTACTTGGGTGAGGGGGATCCTGAGAAATTGAAAGGTATTAAATTGAATCAATCTACTTCCTCTTACTATGAGCTCAGATTTCAGCAAACCTTGATAAACCACCAAATTGCCAACAAGTAGTAAGTCCTTGTTTTCTTCTTTTATTAAAGACAATTTTTATAAAATATAATGCAGGTGGTACATAATGCCACTACAGAGAATATTTAGGACCACCTACCTCCTTGCTATCCTGGAGATGTTGCAAATAGGACGGTTGTACGTTTGTATTAGTTGGTTCTACTACAGAATTCCAGTCTCATGGACAATATTATCCCACTACGATCCAGAATTTTCCATATATCATTTCCTAAAAATTCCTGCCTATTTTTCCAAAGTCTACTGATAAACCTGTGTGGGAAAACTCTCTTAATGCAACAAAATACCCAGTTACTAGAACCCTGAGACTCCCTCAGTCATATGACAAATGACCCAGCTTCCATGGAAAAGATTGTTATGTTTTAACAATAAATTCTCTATATCGCTACAAATCTGCAAGCAATGGCATTATCAGCTGCCCCAACAAAACAAGGCCTCACTTTCCACATTCTTCATGCTTTTTTGCTGCCTAACACCTGGGGCCAGATTTACTAATCTCTGGGTTTGGAAAAGTGGAGTTGTTGCCCATAGCAACCAATCAGATTTTAGCTGACATTCTCTAGTATGTAAAAAGAAAGTGAGAGCTAGAATCTGATTGGTTGCTATAGGCAACATCTCCACTTTGCCAAACCCGCAGCTTAGTAAATCTGACCCCTGGAATCAATAAATAAAATGTCCATGGCACAGAAGTGGTTAAAAAGCATATATATGGATGTCTAGTTATATATATGCTTTTTTAACTACTCCTGTTCCATAGACATTTTGTTCCTCTTACATTCGACCCAATCTGACAAACACAAAACACAGAAGTATAGATGTGTCCCATATGGTGTATAGTGTATTATAATTCTATCTTTGTTTCATTTCTTTTATTCAGTAAATAATATAAATTTTATTACATTTTTCATTCTGTTTGTTTTATTTTACATAATTAAATTAAGTTATGATGTCAAGAATAGTTTCTTTTTTTTTTATTTGAATTTTAACGTTTTCTCATTTATCTTGTATCTTGTATCTAAATATTGTATTCTTAGTTGGTTTTACTATAATATTGTGTAGTATATTCTTTTATGCCTTATTATGCTGTGGAAAGGATTTAAAAGAAGCCTCTTATAGCTTAAATTGCATCACAAGTTCGATTTCCGAACTAGGCCTTATCTGTGTGGAGTGTGTATGTTCTCCCTGTGTCTGTGTTTGTTTCCTCCCACACTCCAAAAACATGCTGGTAGGTTAATTGGCTGCTGAATAAATTAAACCTAATGTCTTTGTGTATGTGTGTGTTAGAGAACTTAGAATGTAGCTCCAATGGGACAGGGACTGATGTGAATGTGAAATATTCTCTGTAAAGCGCTATGTAATCTGATAGTGCTGTATAAAAACCTGTTAATAAATAAATAATTTGGCTATAAGTTGTGAGATATATGGGGTCCTTAATATTATTATATACATTTTTGGATATCTATTGTTACTGTCTGGATAATTCAAATCACTTTAATGGGCCGTATCCAACGCCCGTTTTTCAACATACTTCCGTCATTTGCCGAATGTAGCTACAACGCATGCGTAGTAACTATTTTACGTAATCTACGTATCATTTCGTTACGTAGATTGCGTATATCATATAACAAAAGATACATAGGTTACATAAAATAGTTACTACGCATGCGTAGTAGCTACATTCGGCAAATGACGGAAGTATGTTTGAAAGACGGGCGTTGTTGTGGATCCGGCCCCATATATGCACAAACCTTTAGCTATTCACAGATATACATCTTATGTAAAGGTTCTGTATATTTTTTGTGGCACTCTATGTATATGTCAACATAGATATTTACTGTAGTACAATCACTTAAGCCTTTATTATTATTAGATTTCATATACTTTTCGTTCCTTCTCATTTATATCTTTAGAAGTATAAAATAATTAATAACATTACCATGGAATATAATTATAACTCTACAAATGTTCAGCTGTCTATAATTAATGATATAGCTGTAATATTTATTCCCAACTAATCACTTTGCTTGCTTTTTTAAAGAAACGTGTGTGGGATGATGTTCTTGAAATCTCTTCGAGTACGGCTTGAGGCATATGATTGTAAATGCGTACAGGAGCTGATCCAGAGTTTGAGAGTAGTAGCAAAAACAGGTGCAAGAGTACGATTGGACAAACCCTATTGCAGTGTGATGGGTTTCGATGAATTAGCTGGGATACGCCACCACTCAACTCTAATTCACTAAGCAGGTTTCTGCTGTGCATTGGTAAATATCTGCAAGTTATATTCATCCAATTTACTACACCGTAATGAGAGAAGGGATGTACTCTGGGAACCCTTCATTAATTAGACTGCTAGCAGTTAGACTGATTTTTCTTGCCAGATGATCTTCAAGAGCTTCTCCACTCTGTCAGTCTCTGTATTAATTACCTGTATTTTACAGAATCAAATACAAGATCCTTTTGCTAACCTACAAGGCCATCAATATGACTGCACCTGCATACATATCCTCACTCATCTCAAGATATATCCCAGCTTGTGCTCTTAGATCCTCACAGGACATACAGCTCTCCTCCACACTAAACAAATGCTCTGACTTTCGGTTACAGGACTTCTCCCGGGCTGCACCCACTCTCTGGGATAACCTTCCTCATCCTCTACTCTCCAAACTTTCAAACGCTCCCTCAAAACTCAACTCTCCAGACAGGCTTACCAAATTCCACAACCTACATAACATTTGTCTACACTATTATTTACAACAACTTTATTATGTGACCATCACTTCATGATTAAACCAAACTTATTCTCTTTCATTCTATACTAAAGTTCCCCCCATTTCTGTTACTAACACTGCTGTGTGACTGGATCATACAGAACATTGAGCACTTTTACCATGCAAGCTGGCTGGTCCGCTGTGTGATTATAGCACTTTCCCTTAGGCATCAATCCCTAATATCCTATAGAGTGTAAGCCTGTGGCAGGGCCCTCTTACCCTCCCAGTCTGTCTGTTACCACCCAGTCCTGTTATAACGATTGTTAAAATTGTAAAGCGCTACATAATCTGATGGCGCTATATAAAAACCTGTTAATATATAAAAAAATAAAATAAATTAACTGTTTGCATATGAATATAAAGAGAGACATAACAGACTAGGAAAAAAGTCACCAGACACATTTATTATAACAAGACATGAAACAATAACGTGGGAACTTTATGCTATCTACATACCATTACTGTACGTAGATTGCATAAGTGCGGTCTTTTACGCAATCTACGTACAGAAATGGTACGTAGATAGCGTAAAAAAGCTACTGCACATGCGTAGTAGCTCAATTCTTCTTCTTCTTATTATTATTATTATTAACGTTTATTTATAAGGCGCTACACAGTATCCGCAGCGCCGTACAGAGACAATAGCAAAGACAATAGTTACATATAAAATTCAATATAATGATTAACAGAGGGTATAAAATACATGAACAAGGAATACAATACATGTACACTGCAAAATTTAAATACAGTAAGAAAAAAAAAGAAAAAACCAGTGCAATATGTAAAAAATAAAATAAAAAAATTCTGGATATGTGTGTAGGAGCAGATGAGAAAGAGAAAGACAATGGAGAGAAAAAGGTGAGAAGTGATGAGGACAAGGAAGAGGGGTGATGACAAGAGGGAGGAGGACCTTGCACATAAGAGTTAACATGCTAAGTGAGAGAGGACAAATATACGGGAAACACAGGGATGAAGAAGGGGAGGGCAGGTAGGGTTAGGAGGAGGAAGGGTAGGCTAGCCTGAAGAAGTGGGTTTTGAGGAAGCGTTTGAAGGAGTGGAGGGTGCTGGATTGCCTGATAGGTGGTGGTAGGTTGTTACAATGGAAAGGGGTGGTACGGGAGAAGTTTTGGATGCGGGAGTGAGAGGTAGTTATCAGGTTGGAGTTGAGGCGACGATCACCAGCAGAGCGGAGGGGACAGGAGGGAGTTTGGATGGAGATAAGGGAGGAGAGATAGGGGGCGGTGGAAGAGGAGAGAGTTTTGTAAGTTGTGGTGAGAAGCTTGAAGAGAATTCTGAAAGGGACAGGTAGCCGGTGTAGAGATTGACAGAGAGGGGAGGTGGAGGCAGTGTATTTGGAGAGGAAGATGAGTCTGGCTGCAGCATTAAGTATATCACGGATCTGGAAACTTCGGAGTTGCTCCCGGGTCGGAGGGACTGAGTAGGTGTAGGGCACCGGACTGGAGTTTGCACCGGAGTGGAACTTGCACCGGACTGGAGTTTGCACCGGAGTGGAACTTGCACCGGACTGGAGTTTGCACCGGAGTGGAACTTGCACCGGACTGGAGTTTGCACCGGAGTGGAACTTGCACCGGACTGGAGTTTGCACCGGAGTGGAACTTGCACCGGACTGGAGTTTGCACCGGAGTGGAACTTGCACCGGACTGGAGTTTGCACCGGAGTGGAACTTGCACCGGACTGGAGTTTGCACCGGAGTGGAACTTGCACCGGACTGGAGTTTGCACCGGAGTGGAACTTGCACCGGACTGGAGTTTGCACCGGAGTGGAACTTGCACCGGACTGGAGTTTGCACCGGAGTGGAACTTGCACCGGACTGGAGTTTGCACCGGAGTGGAACTTGCACCGGACTGGAGTTTGCACCGGAGTGGAACTTGCACCGGACTGGAGTTTGCACCGGAGTGGAACTTGCACCGGACTGGAGTTTGCACCGGAGTGGAACTTGCACCGGACTGGAGTTTGCACCGGAGTGGAACTTGCACCGGACTGGAGTTTGCACCGGACTGGAACTTGCAGTATACGCAGTACAGCAGTATTCAGGATAGCAGTATACTCAGCAACCAGGCTCCTAGAGAAGACTAGTAGATCTGGCAAAGTCTGCTCTGTGATGAGGGTTTAAATACCCCGCCTTGGATCCCGATTGGTCCCATCCTGCACATGACCCTCCAGTCAGAGATCCGATTGGCTATTGAGAGTCATGTGATGTCTTGCAAGATGGCGACGTCCGACAACCACGAGGACGCCGACGGACGCCGCGGGACTCTGCCTGTGTCACCAGCCGCCGGGGAGATGGACGACGACCCGCATGCAGAGCCAGTGCAGCAGTAAGCGGTCCCCTGGTCTGGTAAGTACAGCGGCGTGAGCCGCTGTTCGTGACATCACCCCTCCCCATAAGGGTGGCCTCTGGACACCTTCGTTGGGTCTTGGATGGATGCTTGGATAAGAATTTCCGGATGAGTCTTGGAGCTTTCACATCTGTGGCTGGGACCCAAGATCGTTCTTCTGGGCCATACCCCTTCCAATCCACCAGGTACTGGAGGTGACCGTAACGCCTACGTGCATCCACTATCTCCTTGATTTCGAACTCATCCTCTGTTGAACCGGCAATCTTCATCGGTCTCTTGACAGGAGTATAGAATTTGTTGACAACTAGAGGTTTGAGGAGGGAGATGTGGAAGACATTGGGTACATGAAGGAAAGGAGGTAAATCTAACTGGTAGGCCACAGGATTGATTACCTTCGAGATTCTGAATGGACCGATGTATCTGGGAGCGAACTTCATAGACGGTACCCTAAGACGCAAGTTCTTTGAAGATAACCAAACCTTATCTCCAGGGTGAAGGATTGGTACCGCCCTTCTCTTGCGGTCGGCCTGGATCTTGTACCGATTAGAAGACTTTAGCAGAGAAGTTCTGATTTTTTTCCAAGAATTTGCGAAGTCTTTTACGGCTATTTCAGCGGCTGGAACCTGTGCTGTAGGAAGTTCTTGGAAGGGTGGAACTCTGGGATGCAGACCAAAAACCACTTTAAACGGGGTGTTGTCCAGGGACTCATGATAGTGGTTGTTGTGGGCGAATTCCGCCCAGGGTAACAGTTCCACCCAATTATCCTGTGAGGACGCTACATACAGGCGGATGAAGGTCTCTAGGTCCTGGTTGACCCTTTCTGTCTGGCCATTAGTTTGAGGATGGTAGGCAGATGAGAATTTTAATTTTATCCCCAGGCTGGTACATAAGGCTCTCCAAAATCTTGCCGTGAACTGGACTCCACGATCTGAGATTATTTCTTCAGAACATCCATGCAGGCGGAAAATGTGTTGAAGAAACAACTTGGACAAAACTGGAGCGGAGGGAAGGCCTCGAAGAGGTATGAAATGGGCCATCTTGGAGAATCGGTCCACCACAACCCAGATAGTATCAAACTTGTCACAAGGCAGGAGGTCCGTTTTGAAGTCCATGGACAAGTGAGTCCAAGGGGTCGTAGGAAACGAAAGGGATTGTAAAGGGCCCAGAGGAGTTCTTCGTGGATTCTTATGTTGGGCGCAAAGAGTGCAGGCGTTAACAAAGTCCGTGACGTCCTGGCAAAGGATTGGCCACCAATAACTCCGGCTGAGAAGAGCTAGGGTCTTTGTGATCCACTCATGACCAGAGAATTTAGATGCGTGAGCCCAGGTGAGGATTTTACGACGCAGGTTTTGGGGTATGAAGGTTCTTCCTGGAGGTGGAGGTTTGGCAAGTTCGGAGGTTGCTACTTGAATGGGGTTTAGGATGAGTTGGGTCTTTTCCCCTTCTGAATCGGTTACGGAAAAGGAACGTGAAAGTGCGTCTGCCTTGCAATTTTTGGTTCCAGGCCTGAATTGCAGAGTACATGTGAACCGGGAGAAAAATAACGACCATCTTGCCTGACGTGGGTTGAGACAACGGGCGGTCTGGAGGTACAACAGATTTTAGTGGTCTGTCAACACGGTGAATGGGTGGTTAGCACCTTCGAGAAGATATCGCCATTCTTCTAGAGCAAGTTTCATAGCCAACAGTTCCTTTTCCGCACAGGGGTGAATCTTTCCATCAGTAAACCTTTGAGAAAGTATAGCTTCCACTCCTTCGGAAGATGCGTCTACCTCCACAATGAAAGGAAGAGTGAGGTCGGGTTGGCGGAGAACAGGCGCTGATGCAAAAGCTTGCTTGAGCTGTTGGAAGGCAGAGGTACTTTCAGGAGGCCACTTAGAAGGGTTGGACCCTTTATGAGTTAGCGAGGTGATGAGAGAGACGATGGTTGAATAACCTTGAATGAATTTCCTGTAAAAGTTCACAAAACCAATGAACCGTTGGATACCTCAGACAGTTGAAGGCTGGGGCCAATCAAGAATTGCTTGTACTTTGGCTGGATCCATCCGAAGTTCAGATCCAGACAGAATGAAACCGAGGAACGGAATCTCCTTTGCTTCAAAGATACACTTCTCCAATTTTCCGTAGAGGTGGTTATGACGAAGCCGGGATAATACTTCTGTCACTTGTACACAATGTTCTTCCAGGGTTCGGGAAAATATGATTATATCGTCCAGATATACGACAACGGATTGGTTCAGGAGGTCTCTAAAGATCTCGTTCATGAAGCTCTGAAACACGGCTGGAGCATTACTCAAACCAAAGGGCATCACGAGGTACTCATAGTGGCCATCTCTGGTGTTGGAAGCGGTTTTCCATTCATCCCCTGCTCTTATCCGAATTAGGTTATCCCCGAAGATCCAATTTAGTGAATACTTGAGCTCCACGGATGCGGTCGAACATTTCGCAGACAAGAGGTAGAGGGTAACGATTCTTGAAGGTTATATCGTTAAGACCCCGATAGTCGATACAAGGACAAAGTCCCCCGTCTTTTTTTTTAACAAAAAAAAATCCAGCACCTGCAGGGGAGGTAGAAGGTCTTAGGAAACCTCGCTGAAGATTCTCAGCAATGTATTCTGACATCGCTTTGGTCTCTGGGATGGATAGAGGATAGGTTCGACCACGTGGCGGTTTAGAACCAGGGATAAGATCAATGGTCGATGAGGCGGTAATGTCTCGGCGGAGTGTGGAGAAAAGACATCGGCAAAGTCTTGATAGGGCTTAGGAAGTTTAATATCTTCAGAGTCCCTTTTTGTAGAACGTAATGGTGACACCTTGGATAGACAACTCTGGAAACACATGGGACCCCAGCTAAGGATTTTGGAATTTTTCCAATCCACATGGGGATTGTGTAGAAGGAGCCAAGGGAGACCGAGGATGAGAGGCGATGTGGCTTCTTTAATGACCAAAAGTTGCAGAGTTTCTGAGTGAAGCGCTCCAATTTGGATAGTGAGTGGCAGAGTCCAGCAAGAGATGGATCCTCCTGGGATTCGACTGCCATCAACTGCCGTAATGTAGGTAGGAGCTGGAAGTTGTTCAATGGGAATTCGAAGTTTGTTAACAATCTGAGCAGTGATGAAATTTTCAGCAGCTTCAGAATCCAAGAGGGCAGAATATTCAAAATGTTGATCTTTAGTCACAATAGTTACAGGTATGAGGCAGTCTCGAGAGCTAGAGGAGCGAATGGAGACTCCTGGGTTGACCTACTCTACATCACTCAGGAGCGAGCGTTTCCTGGACGCTTGGAGCATTGCATACGGGTGTGTCCAGGTTCTCCACAATAAAAACAGAGGTTATCTTTGATTCTCCGTTGTTTCTCTTGAGGAGTGATACGGGACCTACCCAATTGCATGGGTTCCTCTGTGGATAGTATGGGAGACTTAGGGCGAACAGCTACCACTGTCTTAGAGCAAGGCAGTCTCTTCCGCTCCGAGCGGCGCTCTTGTTGGCGGATATCAATCCGAACACAGGTTGAAATTAAGGAGTCCAAAGTTGTGGGCGTGACACAGGAAAGAAGTCCATCCTTTATGCGTTCAGATAGTCCCTCTTGATATATCAACATTAATGCCTCCTCGTTCCAAGACAGTTCTGATGACAGGGTGCGGAATTGGATAGTGTAATCTCCAACAGATAAATCCCTCTGGCGGAGACGAAGGAGATCAAAAGCTGCAGACGCTGTCCGTCCAGGCTCGTCAAAGATGGTCTGGAAGGTCTTCAGAAATTCATCTAAGGACGATAAAATGGGACTCGATTTCTCCAGCAGCGGTGAGACCCAGGCATTGGCTTTCCCAGAAAGTAGCGATATAATATAGGCAATTTTTGCCCGTTCCGTGGGAAAACTGTCAGGTTGCAATTCAAACTGTAGCTTGCACTGGTTCAAGAATCCCCGACAGAGAGCTGTATCCCCAGTAAATTTAGCTGGTGTCGAGAGAGGAATCCTGAAGGCACTTGACGTTGCTGAGACTGCTGGAATCGGGTTCTGTTGTTGGGTCACCATGATTTGTTGGAGTGCCCCCATCTGATGGGTCATTTGTTGTAGATATGATGCCACTTGGGACATCGTGGCTTCCTGAATCTGCATCCTTTCAGGTAAATTAAATTCTGAAGAGGTCCCCTGGGGATTCGGTCCGGCCCGGTCCATTTGGCCAGATCTATCTGTCACGGATCTGGAAACTTCGGAGTTGCTCCCGGGTCGGAGGGACTGAGTAGGTGTAGGGCAGAAGACGAAACTAGGAGGTAGTAAGTAGGATCTCCTCATGTAGGTCCAGACAGGGTAAGGATACTGTAATATAGTCAGTGACTGGTGGTATTGCCGATGATTCGGCTGATAGATGGAGTGCAGGACTGGAATGCACAGGACTGAAATGCACAGGACTGAGCTGCACTGAATAGGATTGCGCAGGATTGCACAGGACTGGAATACACAGGACTGGACAGCGCTGAATTGGATTCTCACCGGGACTGGGTTTGCACCAGATTGGATTTGCACCGGACTGGATTTGCACCGGATTAGATTTGCACCGGACTGGATTTGCACCGGACTGGTTTGCACCGGACTGGATTGCACCGGATTGGATTGCACCGGACTGGATTTGCACAGGGCTGGAAAGCACAGGGCTGGAGAGCACAGGACTTCACAGGCACACTAGCACAGCACAACCAGGTTCCTAGAGAAGACTAGTAGATCTGGCACTGTTTGAATGGAGCTAGGGGTTTAAATACCCCGCCATAGCTCCTGATTGGTCCAATCCTGCATGTTTTCCCCCAGCCAGTAATCCGATTGGCTAGCGGGGAACACATGATGTTTCACAAGATGGCGGCGCCCGTCCACCACGGGGACGCCGGGGAACGCCGCGGGACTTCACCCGTGAATCCAGCCGTCGGGGAGATGTATGCCGGCGTGAATGCAGAGACAGCACAGCGGTCTGATTCAGTAAGTGCAGCGGCGAGAGCTGCTTGTGACAAAGTATAGATTGTAGTGGTGAGAGACGGACCAGAGGGAGGCCAGAGAGGAGAATGTTGCAGTAGTCCAGAAGGGAGATAACAAGAGAGTGAATGAGCGTTTTAGTGGCATCAGCAGTTAAGAAGGGTCTGATGCGAGCAATGTTGCGGAAATGAAAGCGGCAGGACAGTGAGAGGGCGCGAATGTGGGGGGTGAAGGAGAGAGAGGAGTCCGGGCTTGGGTGGAGGAGGAGATGGTGGAGTCGCCAATAGTAATGGAGATAGTAGAGTTACAGGGGATACGAGAAAGTGATTGGGCATCCATGAGGAAATGGCAGAGAGGCAATCCGACACTTTAGACAGAAGTTCGGAGGAGAGGTCAGGTGAGGAGAGATAGATTTGAGTGTCGTCGGCATAGAGGTGGTAGTTAAAGCCAAAGGAGCTGATGGGGTCACCCAGAGAGGAAGTGTAGAGTGAGAACAGAAGAGGATCAAGAACTGAGCCCTGGGGCACACTAACGGGAAGAGGAGTGATAGGGGAGGAGGATCTAGGGGTTACAACAGAGAAGGAGTGATCTGAGAAATAGGAGGAGAACCAGGAGTGGACAGAGCCAGAGAGGCCGAGGGAGCGAAGGGTGTGGAGCAGGAGCGGGTGATCAACAGTGTCAAAGGCTGCTGATAGATCCAGGAGGATGAGAAGGGAGAATTGGCCCTTAGATTTGGCAGAAAGGAGATCATTTGTTTGGCAGAAAGGAGATCATTTGTGACCTTAGTCAGGGCAGTTTCAGTGGAGTGCATGGGGCACCCAGATTGGAGAGGGTCCAGGATGGAGTTGTCGGCAAGGTAGCCGATTAGACGCTTGTAAACAAGCCGTTCAAGCAACTTGGAGGCGAAAGGTAACAGAGAGATAAGTCGGTAGTTGAAGGGTGAAGTGAGGTCAAGGTTTGGTTTTTTAAGGATGGGGGAGACAAGAGCATGTTTAAAGGGGGAGGGGAAAGAGCCAGAGGAGAGGGATAAGTTAAAGAGGTGGGCAAGATGGGAGCAGGTGGAGAGAGAAAGAGAGACCGGAGAAAATTAGAGGGGATGGGATCAAGTGAGCATGTTGATGGAGGGGATGACAAAAGTAGTGAATGAATTTCTTCAGCTGAGGTGCAGATGAAGGTAGACATTGGTGGGTGGCTAGGGAGGAAAAGAGAGAGTGGAGATTGAGATGGAAGAGAGGTGAGGGTAGAGGAGAGTCCTAGTCCAGAATTCTTAAAACAACGTACGGAAGACGAAAACTACGTAACTGTGAATCCGGACCTTGGTGTCTATATTGCTATGGCGTGGCAGTAAATGGATTTTTTGAACAACACACAAAAGGCATTAGAAAAAAAAATGATGGTTAGACTGTAAACAGAGCTCATAATGTACCAGATCCAGACTTACTACAAGAGGGTGTTTTCTGAACACTAGGATTGGATAAAGTCCCCTGAATCCAGAATTTTGTCCTGTATAAAATTCTGTCTGTGGGTGGGATGCATCACAGAGTGGATGCGCTTCTGCTCTGTGGGAGGGTGGAGGGATGCAAAGAGTACAGTAAGGCCTGGCTTCAGCCCTTATATACTAGCCAGCATTCTGCACCGTTGACATATTACAAGGAAACTATGCGTAAAAGTTAAGGTAGGATACAGCAGGATCTGGCAACGTTCTCATGGCTCTAACCGCAGAGGCTTTACAGAAAATATTTCACATTCAGATCAGTACCTGCCCCGTTAGAGTTACATTTTAAGTTCCCTAACACACACAGACTAGGGTTGATTTAGTCAGCAATTAACCAACCAGCATGTTTTTTTGGAGTATGGGAGGAAACCGGAGCACTCAGAGGAAACACACACAGATACGGGGAGAACATACAAACTCCACACAGATGAGGCCTAGTACAGAATTGAACTCATGACATCAGCGATTTGAGACAGAAGTGCTAATCATGATACTACTTTCCCTCTCAACCCCTTAGATCTACTTCTCACTCCCACATATAAAACTTCTCCGGTTCCATTATCCACTATCCATTATCCACTTATGAAATCCCATAACATCCAATTACAGCTCTCTATTCTTTATATGCCCTTTACTTTACTGACCCTCTGCCACCTGCTCCCACTACAGTAATATTCTATTGACAACTGTTCCACTACCATCTATAATTACTTTATTAATGTACTACTGAAAGCTGTTGCAATATTCACTCTGAGCCACACTTGCTGCTCTTGTTCCAGATGTATCCCCTTTTTAATGTATGCATTCATTTACCTACATTTATATGTGCAGCTAGCCTTCCCCAATATACAACACCGATTAGCTTTACAAATCTACACTAATAATGATAATAGATAGACGGCAGCTGTAACACATTCCAATTCTAACGGCAAGCTGTATGCGCCGGCTCCCCGTCCCTCGTTGCCCGCTTACCTTAGTTCCGGTGGCACGCGTCTGGGGATTCCCCTGCCGACAGCCTGCGTAGTTACAGCGTCCTTAGTTACCTCCACGTGTGCCGCTTCCCTGTTGAGCCGCGTGCTCTGCAGTCTCTTCCTTTATGCATTTTTCCTGTTGCTGGTGTCACTTCCTCTGCTGGGGGGAATAAGTTGGCTGGCCAATCACTGTTTAGTAGACACTATTTAATCTCCCTCTGACCACACTCCTGCGCCGGTTATAGAGTCTGATCCTCAGTTCTGTGACCTGCTACTTACCTTGTGTGCCTAGTGCTTCTAGCCTAGTGAATTGACCGTTGTATGACCCACTTACCTGCCTTGATTCCTGCCTTGTTAACCTGTGTATCCAGCCCTGGTTCTCATCCCTGTTGTACCTACCTTCCCTGCAGTACCTACCTTAACCTGGAGTGTCTGTTTATGTTACCTCTTCGGAGGCTCCGCTGTGTGATTGAGTGTGTGCCAGCCCTAGTGTGCACTGTATTGTCCCGTGAACGTTCTTCTGTCCTACGTGCCGAGTTCAGTGTTACTTGTTGTCTGTCGCAGTCCGGTCGCTTCCGGACTATTACTTCTCCTACTTACCTACTACTCTCATCCCTCCTATCGGGTGTTCATTTCCTTTTCACGGGTTTGGTTCAACGGGGCCCGCCCAGGCTATCCGGCCGCTGCCAATTCCATCCCCACCATCAGGGGCCCTGGTGAAGACCCCCTGGATAGTAAAGTCTCCGGGCTCCGGAAACCTACCCGTTCTGCCTATCTCTTTGGTGGTTACCTCAGTTTACACCAGGTAAACCCAGGGTACCACACTAACTCTCTCTTTGACCACTCCGGTACTAACCAAGTAAAACCGGAGTGTCATAACACAATGTCATATACTTACCAAAGCTCACTCTAAGCTCAATACAGTCACAGTCTCATGTCCGACATATATAGAAATACAGCCACCATCAAAAATAGCTAGAAAAGCATAGTCAAACTAACACGTAATATAAGTTGACAATTGCAATAGCGTTGATTGATGTATTGACCTCTAAATCTTATGCTTTATTCTTTATAGAACTCATTTTTTTGTTTTTCTAATCTAGTGCTGATTACAGCATCTTCAATAGTCACAATCATTTAAATTGGATTCAGGAGGATATGGTGAAACAAAAAGAGGAACATCAGTCTTGCAACATTATTTTTAGGACAGAAGCTGGGATAGATGATTGACGGGAATGACAAAGGGGCTGATTCAGAGTTTGGGAGTAAGGGTAAAAATACTTTACTCTTACAAATAGAACTCACATACCACATATCTTTATGTTTATTCTATAAAATAGAGTTGAGCTAAGAAACTTCACCTCTTCTAGTTCTACATGGTATTGCTCAGGTCTACACTTGCACCTAAAAAAGTTGTAAGTGCAACTCTGAATCAGCAGCAAATAGGGTAAATTGCAAGGTAGGAGATAGGGAGAGAACAGATTTCTTTAATACATCATGTCTAAGTCAAAACAAAACAAAACATATTTTAACAAAGTTTAGAAAACAGAAATAGGAAAGAGAGTGGAAAGGAGTTTAGCGGGGATGAGTTAAGGGTAACGTTAATACTTTGTTCACACTGTGCCAAAAACCCGGGATATTGCCGGGGCAAGCCCTGATAACTCAGATCATGGCTCAGTGTGAACAGGCGCACCTGCTGCTACCGGGGTTATTCCCGGCCCCGCCCCGGGTAGCCGCCAGTGTGAACGGTGCGTCCCGGGTCTCACTGAAATAAGCTGATTGGGGGGGAGTGAGACGTCTTTACATCACGTCAGTAGTATGCTGCTGACAAAGAGTCCTGGGTCAGGCCCGTTCAATGTGAACAGGCCTAACCCGGGAATTTCCTGGGTATAAGCAGCGATGTGAACAGTGTCTGAGGAGCTGGGCTGATGTGTGCCCCGGCAATAACCCGGGTTGAAAAACACAGGTTTTTGCCTGGCGGCAGTGTGAACATGGTATAATGTAGTGGACTTTGGTCTGTTATGGAAAGTGAACAAGGAAAGAAAAGTGTAACAGGTCATTGAGTTAGGTGAATTCAGGAGAAAGCATGATCCATTTGGAAAGATTATTGTTATTATTAATGCTTATTTATATAGCATTACAAATTGTCCACAGCGCTTTACAGAGAACATTAGCCATTTACATCATTCCCTGTCCCTACTGAAGCTACATACTAAAGTCCCTAACATATTCATACATAGATACACACACACACACACACAGAGTTCATTTATTCTGTAACCAATTAACCTATCAGTATGTGGGAGGAAACCGGAGCAAACCCACACAGGCATGGGAAGAACACACAAACTCCACACAAATAGTGCCTGGTTCAGGAATTGAACTCATCACCTCAGTGCTGTGAGGCACAAGTGCTACTCACTACTTACTGTGTAAGCACTTTATTGATCCTTTATTTGAGGGTATTTTTATTGCAATGTTTGAGAGGGGGGGGTGAACTTGATTGCAGGTGGAGGTAAACACAAGCGGAGGAGAAGAGAATTTCAGATGGAATACGGTTAAGGAGGAGTGTAGGAGCAGCTGGATGTAAGTACGGGAAGGAGATAAAGGGGCTGACTCAGAGATGCACATACACCTTTTTTTAGGCGCAAGTGTACAGCTCGGGTAAACCATTTTTCAAAGTAAGGGGTGTTAATTAATAAAAAAAAAATAGCATGCAGGGAAAATACATTACTTTTACAAATAGAACTAAAATACTGCATAGCTTTATGTTCATTCTGTAAAATAGAGTTGAACTAAGAAACTTCACCTCCTAATTTTAATGCTGGTTTTACAATTTAAAGCTGCCTCCCCTTGCAATTCAACATGGTATTGGTCAGGTCTACACTTGCACCTAAAAAAAGGTGGAAGTGCAACTCTGAATCAGCCCCAATGACATATCTTGTACATTGGTGGGTGTCTGTTATCAGTTCACCAATGCAATTATGCAACTGAATTTAATTGAATGAATTTAATTGTCATGAAATATTTTCTATTTTTCTATGTTAATACACTGACACTATAAAAGTGATCCAACCAGTAGAAACATTCAATCAACCTTCATAAATTATATATATATATATATATATATATATATATATATATGTAATAAGAAAAAAAA
>WWET01001943.1:190076-200655 GCA_011038615.1 Limnodynastes dumerilii | reverse complement strand
GACCCCTTCCTTACGCCGGCTGAAGTTAGGGTAGCCTTCAGCCGGCGTAAGGAAGGGGCCATATACCCACACAGGGGGAGTGTCGGGGAAAGTGAATGCCGATACACTTTGCTTTAGTAAGCACAGCGCATCGGCGTAGGTCTGGATCAGGCCCTTTGTCTCTGGGAATTGTTCCAGTGTTTGCCTTCTATCTAATGACGTTTAGAAATCCAGAGCTTTAAATAATTTGCTACTGGCAAAGGGCTTTAAATATTATGAAATGGACCTGAGAGCAGCTGTGATGGAAATTACTATTCACAAATGTCATTATTTTAGTAAATCATTATCATCACAATAACCATTGAGATGGGTACGGTACTGTAGAAAGTCCGGGGATGTCATCTTTGCTGTGGAATTGGTTGTTGGTAAAACTGCCTTACTTTTGCTTCAGCCTAATAATGGAGAGCATGTTGGGGGGTAAGGTTGGTGTCCTGCTCCTTCCTTTTAACATTACCACATATAATTGGCTATAAAACTAATTCTTGGCCAGGTTCAGTTTAGGAAAAGCTGACATTGAAATTAAGCAATCTGTGGCTGTGCTGTTATACATCCGCCAGACTAATGCCAACAAATATGCATCACGCTGCAAAACTTAATGTGCAGAGCTTCTACTAAGACAGCCATTGTTTATGCAAGGGTCCAGTCTGTACTGGTTCATTGGTAACTTGTTGGTCATGGCTGTTGGCCTGTTTTAATAACATGTCAGCGATTTCTATATATTCTCCTACTCAATGTGCCCTAAAACACGGCGGAACATAGACATCTTGCTCATATTTACTGCCCCAAGTTGTATATTAAATATCTGTGCTGATATTACCATGTCATAATATTGTTTAATAGATGCTCTACCATTAATACAATAAATAAAGATAAGTTTGTTTCATGGTACAAAATACACTTTCTGCTCTGTTACTGCTAATGTTGCAGAATGAAAATTCACTATAAAATAAATTAACTTCCGCATTCTATTAGTTTTACCCAGTTATTGCAGTAATTTATATTTTTTAGGGATATAATTTTCTATGAAATCTCTCATCGGGCCTCTCCACTTTATTGCACAACCTGCTAGTACTTAAACTGGAATGATGTGTAAGACAGACAGCCAAATTCTTATTCAAAATACGAAGATGGAAGAAGCTGCTTTGTGGAAGTGTAGTTTTACAGCTGTTCATATCAGGGGAAAAGAGACAACCAACCCCTTATATCAGGCACTACTGCACCTACTATGCCCCAGTTCTAGATAGACGCTGGTAGTGTTCATACTGACTTCAGGGCCATATCTTTCTCTCACATTTGCTTAACCCAATACAGGGGAAAAGGGTAGAACATACATCACAAGGCTGACCTGCTGTATTTAAAGTCTTGTTAAGTATTCCAGAATGTTTTTTTAATTATATATAAGCATCCACAGGAAATGGGACAACATTCTCATCCCCTTCCATAAAATTATAGATTTTTGCCTAAAATGCATGAATTATCTTAAATGTATCCACGGTGGTGGGCTGTTAAGTCTGTAACAATGCTTTCCCCTCACACACGCATGATTAAAAGCACACGCCAAGATTTTAGAAATATTCCCAGCTGCTCATCTGATTTTTTAGACATCTGCACACTCCAACACTCCATTAAATTTATATGAATTGGATTTTAAGTTACATGAACTGGAGTGGATGTGTGTGTACTACATTCTATTTCAGTAACAGCAAGGTCATTATTTATGGCATATGGTTCTATGTTACATGGATCTAACACTATAGCTTGTCTCCTGAACTGAGGTAACCAATATCAATACAGTAATTGTACAATGTACAGGACCGTTCAGTCAAACTGTTGTGTTGTTCCCTCCACTTGAACAACAGTACAATTATGTTTTATAGGTCAATCCTAAAATGTAGATACAAAAGCCCCAGGGAGTAGACATTTCATGTTGACCTCTACTACTATACACTAGACCCCTTTCGAAATAAGAGACCATTTATCAGCAGTATTCTATATAATCCTGCACTCAAACAGGAGAGGTATTATAGCAATAACACCGCTGTATAAAAACACCACACACATGAATGTGAAACAACGTTTTATTATCACAGCTTTAAATAAATAAGTCACATTTTAGGAATGTTTTCTGTGCTCCTCACCCTCCAGCGTGTCCCAGATTGGCTCTTTCAGATGCTCTGGTAATTGCTCAAGCTTTGTCTGTGGATTGCAGGAATGATAATAAACCATAGACATTAAAGGACACAATCACCTTTTACCAGTGCAATGCATTAAGCACACAAGTCATATAGGGTTACAGATGCCCACTAACCAGTTATCTAAAGTGTAAGGTAGAGCCGGCCCCAGCTCTGCTTCTGTTCTGTATGGCTGTAACTTACCTTGGTTATCTCTAAGGCCACACCTTCGGGGACATTGCGCTGGATGTATTCTAAGTACACATTTGCTGTGCTCCCCGTCAAGTGTTTTAACTAGACAACAATAAATATAAATCAGCACAAGATGACTAGAAAGAATACACTAATAATCTGAAAATGTATTAACTGTTACTTGTTGCACTCAAAAATAGAAAACAAACAGGGAGGAATATTTGCCACCTTCCCACAAGTGTTTTAACTAGTTTAAATGTTTTGTGGCATTACTGCCTTTTAAACCTATCTATAAGAACATTTTAATAGAAGAGCAATATAGCCTCTAGGAGATATACAATCTCTTCCCTCTGGTTATTACTTTCCTTATTAATCATTTCCACTGAATTAACAGTCATTACTCCCATCACCTGACCTACCTCCAGGCACCGATAATGTGTCCTCATTTCATACTGCACTCGGTGCTTTTTGAAGATGTGTATGGACTTTAAAAGGGTAAAACGTTCAATGTTTCGTCTAGGCTCGGACCTAGGGAGAACAAAACGTGAAAAAAGGAAATCTAAGACTTACAATTAATAGGACAAGTTAGTGAAACAGTCTAAGCCAAAACAAATATTACATACAACATACGTTTAAATATAATGGCGTATTCATAGCACTAGACAGAGTAACCCAGTGAACACATTCACATCTAATAACCACAGTACAGATATTCTAGGACACTCACTGAAGCAGACATTAAGGATTAGAGTTTATTCTCATAGCACACATGCCTGATACATACACCTTCTCCACACAGATTCCAAGCTCTTTAGCTGCCAGAACTGTGAAGTATTCATAACTGTCCAGCACAGACTTGTCATGGCCTTTTGCTAACACTTCTATTTTCTTGTACAGGATGTCTGGCTCCTCTGTGCTGCTTATCTGTGTAAGAGATAAAATAAAGCATTACAAAACATGCTCTGTGTCCACGTGTTTTTACTCAGGAGATAAAGACTGAATGAGATGTCTGATCAGGAGTGTAACACCCCATAAATATGATCCAGATTCAGAACGGGGTTCTAATTAATACTGCAATAATTGTCTGACTCAATCATTCACAGTTAACAGACTGGTATTGCATTGTCTGATGCTAAAAGGATTTCTTTTTTTAATTCCTAATGTTTTTTAATAGTCAAAGGTAATGTCATCAAAAAGGATTACCCAAATGTTAATACTGAATACCCTGAGCTAATCCCATCTACAGGCGATCTTCTATTACTCTAGGAACCTCACACGATTGTGTCAATGATGTTATCAGAAGCATGGTTTATTTCTGAAATAGTAACTGATACAATCAATCATGCAATGTTTAAACCAAAGTCCCTTATAAAAGAATAGAATACATATGAAGCCAAACAGTTTAATGAAATAAAGAGCGATCAAAGAGCTGCTATATCCTCTGCTAGTGTCCCTCACCTTTCACAAGTGTACTCTGCTGAAGAAAAGACAAGTACAAAAGGGGTATATTATCTTTGGGATAAAATAAATAAAAGCCAGCAGACTACGGCCATAGTTATGGAATGGTCTACATCCTTACAAATGGTAATTTATAGGACGTTTAATTAGCAGCTGTCTCTTGAACTTACCAGCTTCTGCACCCTGGATTGGATGTCACTTGGGTGAGGTTCTGGCGTCTGTGTAGTTATTGCACCGTCAGTATTTCTAAATCAATATAGGAAACGTCACAGACTGTGTCAGTATGTAATGTAACATTACAGTATATATGGGTGTTATATACAGTCTCTACTTTATACCAGGACAGTTTTTAAACGGAAGAATGACAATTATACTTTTACTTATTCGTTTACAAAAAAAACCCTAATTCACCATTTAAATTAAAAAGCTAGTGTTACAACAACTATACATCGATATAGTGTGTTCGCCATAAACACATCTAACGTTAAAAGTAGCTTTTAGGGTTTGTACAATACTTACACCAACCGTCTGTGTGTATGTGAAACAGCGAAAGCACAAATGGGAAGCGGTTTTGTTCTTGACACCTACAAGTGGAAAATCATATTTACATGGAAGGAAAATTGCTATATTCCTATTAAGGGCCTGATTCAATTAGCAAGGATTACAGGAAAAAGCTGGCGGTGTGATTTATATGCATAAAAACCCCCCCAAAAAAATATGCAGAATTAGCTTCGCACCACAAATAACGCAGGTATGAAGCGAATTGAATCGGGCCCTAAATCTGTTACTATGCAGTGATAAAAAAAAAAAAAAAGATTGTAACAACTGAGACAAAGTAATCAAAGATCATTATCACTACATATAAAAACGTAAAACGAATTTCTGTGACCGCAAATATATTTTAAAGAAAGCAGGAGCTCAATATTAAGAATGTTTATATAATGGTTGCTTTTTTTGCAGCAGAATAAAAGGTACTTCTTTGTCTTTGCTGGGGGGGGTTGACAGAGGGGTACCGGGACGGACTGTTTGGCGGCGGCGGGAGCCTCTGGAGGCCGGACATGACACGGTATTGGGGACACGAAGGGACGGGACATTGGGGACGGAGACACACACATGTGGTGTGTCTTACAACTACGGCTGCAGCATCGGCGGAGCGTGCGCGCCCTCTGCTGGAGAAAAAAAAACCTACGGAAGTAGCGTAGCCAGCGGCTTCTGCAGCAGGGGGCCACAAAGATAAAGTACCACCGAATAAAATAACCCCAGAGCTCTGCAAACAGAAAGATGGCATAATTGTGTGGTGTCAAATAAACAACATAAAAATCCTGACCAATGTGAATATACAAAGATCAAATGAGGAAATTGCATACAAGTCTATATAAGAGACCTCTGTTATTGCAGTGCTTCCAGATCCTAACTCCTGTACGTGCGAGGAGAGGTCGCTCCTCACCCATGCAAGGGGCTTCACATGACCTTAACATAATATTTCTTCACCATCCCCTTGTAAAAATGTGGACAGTGCAACAATCAGGATGGTACGTAAGGGCTTTACCCAGCTCTTCCTGTACAATTAGCATCCCTCCTCCCGTGACATATATACCGCAGCTTCATTTGGATCTGTAAGAACCAAATCCGTACCAGAAGCGTACAAAATGCGGTTGTTTTCTGGTCCTTGGTCAGGATCCAGTCCATTGTCTGATACAGGAAGAGAAATCTGGCTATAAACATGGAAACAGACACCAGACTGTCCCCCTGTGACTGCAGCCAGTGCTGAGGCCATGGTCAATGGATGGAGATGATCAGATAAAGGACAGGCCGGATGGATGAGGGAACATGGGCAAAACATATCCTGACACTCACCAAAGGCTGTGGAACTACAAGTCTCAGCAGACATAAAAAAGGGACTGAGACTTGTAGTATCACTCAGCAGGCTGCCTGCCATTGTCAGGGGGTGGTAACTAAATACCTTCCCAAAGCTAGTCTAAGGGGGCAATGACCACCTGCACTGCTTACCTGGCATCTTGAACCTGCACGGACCCCGAGACGGAGAAGGGCAAACCCTCTGTAAGCGCTCATTTTCACAGCATGACAGCGACTTCCGGCGCATGCCATGACGTCAGACCATAGAGTTTATCAGGAGACGGCTGTTCTACACTCCAGATACCAGCGAGAGGACAGCTCTCCGCTCCTCCCGCTTACTACCGGCTGCCAGCAGGAGGCGCTGTGACCGATACAGTCAAGCAGCGTACCGTGCTCCACTGCATCCTGTCTATGCTCTCCTGTCATGTCCTTTCATCAAGTTTACCTACTATGTTACCATTGGTTTACTTACAAATATCACCAATGCTAGGTATCACTAGCTGCCAACTCAAATAAATACTGGAATAGGTGCAAAGTCTATATGGCAGGGACTCTAACAGCGCATGTTCTCCAGATCTCCCTACAGAACAAGGGATATAATGATATACCACCTGTGGATCTCTTAACCCATCTGTACTAAACGCACCTGTGCTCCAGCAAGGAGATCTGGAAAACATGCATTGTTGGGGTCACAGTAGCACATACTAAAACGATATCGAGCTACAGATTTTTATCATGTGATTGGCACGATCATTGAGTGAAAATTCTGATGTGTGTACCCAGCTTAAGTCTACCTCCCTCTTTGCAGCTTCACCCACCTCAAGCTGCAATCAATAGCCCCGGGGTTGCCGACTTTTAAAAGCTTCCCTCCGGGAGACCCAGAAGGGAAGCCATAAATACATGCAGGGGGCGGAGCTCAACAATGCGATTTATGCGTGATTAAGTCCCACCCCTTGAATATTGATTTCCCCTTTTGGGTTTAACAGGGATGGGGGTGGAGCTTGATGACCCAATTTGCATCATCAAGTTCCTCCCTGTCCGTAGCAACACTAGGATACTAGTGTTGCCAAGCAGGGGGCAGGACTTGAGGCCGTGGTATTATGGAAACTATTAGCCTCAAGTCCCTTGCGAGAGATTTGCAGGTTCTCCCGGGAGTCTCCCAGACCTTCTGGGAGAGTCGGCAACCTTGAATAACCCGTTGGCGGAATGAATTCATGCTCCCACTCCTCTGGGCCCTGTAGCAGCCCCACCCCTTGCACCCCCTGACTGTGGTTATTCCTGTGTATTGTGGTTCTTGCCACAATAACTGGGAGATAACAATATTAGACTATATTAGAATATTACAATTTACGATAGATGAAAATAGTTTTGTGTTCCTATTTCCTGCACCAATCTGTTAGTGCCACCCCCAAACCATAATTTACAGGCCCAGACTTACAGGATTTCACCCTCGACATTATACAAATATTGCGCTGTGGGCTGCCTGGCCGTCTCATAGTAATGACATCATAGGTTTGACTTCAGACCATGTGTTCGGAATTTGTGTTTATGTTTTTTTCGGTTTGCTTTTGTTTCCTGCTAGTTCATCGTCATATATTATGTCAGAACCTTAAGCGACATAGGGCCGAATCCAGAGCTACTAAAGAGCGCTGACTTACATGTGCAACATACATAAGTCAGCTCTCTATAGGTACTGTGCATGCTCAAAACTTATACTCCCGCAACAGAACTGTCTGATGCCTTCCATGCACGTTCAGCCTCAGCAAGGTGGGCCAGGCCACCCACCAGGCATATGAGATACAGAGGTTGGGTGTGAGTTACATGCAGAATATTTAGGGTAGGGGCCAGGGCACGGATCCATCATCTGTTCTCCTGCGTGCGGTATTGTGAATGAGAAATTCCGTACATTAGCCTCAGTTGCGGAGGATGCGTACAGTAATCTCAGGTTCATAAAGGTGATCAGTTATGGAAATTTACTGAGGTTCTCTCCTACAAATGGAAAAAGGCAGGAAAATGCAAAAATACTCAAAAACATTTCATATTAGTCTGATGTTGCATTTAAAATATTGTTATCTTTGTTAGAGAGATATATGCAGAAAAGGTAGTACTGAGAGATAGACGATACGATACAGACAATACGATAAGGAAGATACGACACTATACAGACCGATACACGATACGAGACGGATGCGACACGATATCGATACAATGCGTTACGAGATGGATATAAGATGGATATACGATACGAGATGGATATATGATACGAGACGGATGTGACACGATATGGATACGATACGTTATGAGATGGATATGATATGGACAATACGAAATGGATATACGATACGAGACGAGATGGACACGAGACGGATAGATGTACTCTCAGACTGTGTTCAAGTGGCAAAACAAGGTCAGGAAATAAGGAAATAAACTTTCCTTGCTTTACCACTTGCATACAGTGTGAGTGCCTCTATTTTTGCTCTGTTGTTTGAAAGTGTACCTGCAGTGCATCCCAGCAAGTTTTTGTTATGGGTGATGGAGCGCCGTTCTCCCTTGTAGATAGATAGATCACACCTTCTCTCTCACACCTCTATACACACACATGTAAAATGAATTAAACGTCACAAAAACTCCATGTTCTTTTTATTGTAAATTTTTGGTAGAAACGGGACAACAAATACCGCCCTGTTCTAGTGAAAAGTTAAGGCCACAGTATTTACAAAGCACTGATCTCCAAGATCTACACTATAAAGGGGAAGAAATACAGCTCTTAATATATAGCAAAGTAAAAATCTGCAATTCACAATAGAAAACAAGGAATCATCCCACAACAACAGGGAGTGAAAATGCATAGAAAGGGCAGTCACATAAAGCAAAGTCTGTCTCTTTGTCCTGTAAAGAACTATACATATGGCTATTGGTTCTTTTTAATAAAGTATTTTTAAGTCAAAAGGTCTAAAAAAAACAAACATATTTACACCTCAAAACTATAAAATATAACGGCAGTTAAATAGTTTCATAAAATAGATTTAATTTGTCATAAAATAAATTCTCAGAACCTGGTAAATATAATCTCGAACGGGGACTCGAGGCTCTTTGTAGACATCCCTGCTTAAACACAGGTGAATCAGAGTCATTTCAACACCTGTTTCTATGTCAGCGTTAAAGGGATATCCTCCAACAGGACCCCTTTAAAGAGGATTTCCAGTAAAGCTGGGTACACATTTGTCCAATCTGCTTCAGATCCAACTGTTTATGCAATCCCACAGTAGACCAAGGTCGCAGATACAACACCCAATCCATGATACACACTAGTCGTGTTTAACAGCAGATCTACTGAAAGGATCCTGGACTGTATTCACAGATGAGAAAGCTTTAAGTAGGTACAGATATGTATGTATCCGCACCTACCTTTAAGCTCCCTCCCACCCCACCTCCCCCTTATTTTATGAACCTAGGGTACTTAAGAGTACCCCAGGACATGCCTTTATCTTGTTAAGAAATGATGTGCCATCTTTAAAAACCGCACATAATCTACATACCTAAGTGGTATGTAGATTGCGTCATAAACCTACCACGCATGCGTGGTAGGTTCATTCTTAATTATACGCACCTATGAAGCTGGTCCCCTATCACCATCCGCACTCTTCCAATTTGTGTCACCCTGAAACGTGCTGCTGCATTAAGTCAGAATCGGGAGAAGAAATTGGCTTGTAAACTGGTCAGTGATTGGCGGTCAGTCTCTTGATTTTTAAGCAGGTTTAAAAATCGTTTGACCTGACCAGGCGGCCAGGATTGGATGTTATGAGAGGTCGTGTTAGCATGCATATGTACAATGTCGTATCCACTGGAAGATCGGATTGAACAAGAATTGGATAAGTGTGCATCTGTTACCGCTTCTTTTGTTGCAATTTGCAACGCAATCCCAGTTTCCTATATGCAGAACACCTAATATAGCAGCCCCAAGAAGTCTTAATGTAAAAAAAAAAATGTGCATAGATTAAAACTGCGAAGAATCCCATTAAAAGGGGAACATGTGCACACAAACATAGTGGTAGCCATTTTGTGCTGATTCTCAATGAACAAATGACTGAATAAACAAAATGGCTCCTTATCAGCTTATAGGAGACAGATACTGGGTAATTCGGCTACAGGAACAATCTGGGTTCCTTTGGCATAACTGTACAAAAAAGAAAAATGTACATTTAGTGATAAGAACTCACTTATCAGCATTATGAAGAACCATACTGAAAGAGTAAACTTTATGCCAAACACTGTACAATATTTGTATTCATATGAAAGATTGCTGAATAAATGCAGTATTACCCAAAGACACTATTTAATTTGAACAAAGTTTCAAAATAAACATCTCAGGGTTTTTTGGCAGTTTTGATATCCCTCCTATAATCATAAATATAGTTATTAAACTTACTCTAGAAAATGATGGGTCTATTTTACAAGTGTAAAATAATGAAATGACTTACCTACCACTTCACAGAGGGTATATATATATATTTATTTCTAATTCTATATAATGTATTTAAAATATATATAGCTGAGATTTGTTTGTTTTATTATTGAGTGCAGTCGGGTGAAAAGTCTACAAAGGCCTTATTTTTAGCTGCTAGGCTTAAATACTCATTAGACTTACTTTAGTTAGTGCCTGTGGACTTAATAGTTTAAGATGGCAAAATTGGGAGGTTGGTAGAATGTTAAAGCTGAATTATTACCTAAGAATCGTTTTCCATGGATGGTGGGGGCATTTCTCAGGGGCAGCTAACAGTGCAGGTTTTCAGATCTAGCTGGAGCACAGGTGGGCTTATTACTACATTATCCACAGGTAGAATTCATGGACTGTTCCCCGA
>WWET01001943.1:175469-186102 GCA_011038615.1 Limnodynastes dumerilii | reverse complement strand
GAGTGTGTGAGTGTGTGAGTGTGTGTGTGTGTGTGTGTGTGTGTGTGTGTGTGTGTGTGTGAGAGAGAGAGAGTGTGTGTGTGTGTGTGTGTGTGTGTGTGTGTGTGTGTGTGTGAGAGAGAGAGAGTGTGTGTGTGTGTGTGTGTGTGTGTGTGTGTGTGTGTGTGTGAGAGAGAGAGAGTGTGTGTGTGTGTGTGTGTGTGTGTGTGTGTGTGTGTGTGTGAGAGAGAGAGAGTGTGTGTGTGTGTGTGTGTGTGTGTGTGTGTGCGTGTGTGTGCGTGTGTGTGCGTGTGTGTGTGTGAGAGAGAGTGTGTGTCTTTTTCTAGTCATCAGATAAGTGGGTTAGTGACAATAAGACATCTATAATGATAAGTGGATTCCATAAACCTATCAGCAAGTAAGGATCCGAATGCCTCAAGCAGAATTCCACAGGTTTGATTGGATTCTGTCAGGGATAATAGGGGTTTGTCCAATCAGACGATGGGATTGACAGCCAAGCTACAAGTCGGCAGCATCCTGCAGCAAATCAGCATCTTCGTCATCCAAGATGAGGTCCGAGTGCATGACTTTCGTCTCCTCCAGAACATCCTCCAAATCCTGGGCCACGTCGTCATCAAAATCCTCCTCCATGCTATTCAACAGGCTGAAGTGATCAAAGGGCAGGACGCTGTCCAGGGGTGGAGTAGTCCTCGCTATGGTCCGTGCAATAGTGTCCGCCATCTCGGCAGCCACGGCGGCTTTCTGGCATCGCTGCCTCTGCTGCTCCTCCTGCTGCCGGTGAGTCTTCATGTGCGCGTTTCGGCTCTTGATCTTGTAGAAGACCCTGGAGAGGACGGTGAATAGAGGGTTAGAAGTGCTGGACGCTGGTCTAGCGCCTCATAACATCTGGTAATAATAAGCGCTGGATGAAGAACAGAGGTTATGATACAACATAAAATGTGCATTACACAAGCCCCGTGCAGATGGGATTTGGTCAAGACACTCCCCAAGTTCCTGCTAACTGATTGGAATGCAGCAAGGCTTAAGAGCAGGGCCGGATTAACCACAGGGCGATAGGGGTGGTCTCCCCGGGGCCCCCCACACACAAAGGGCCCCCACAAACATCTAATCTTCAGCGCTCCTGGAGGCTGGATGTAAATGATTGACATCCTCCTCTTAAATACACTGTTCCGCACCCACTATAGTGCTCTTAGGAGGAAGATTACCGACATCCAGCCCTCTGGACAGCAAAGGGAGCCTGTGTTTATGTGTATTTTTGTGTGTTGGGGCCCCCACAGTTTAATTGCCCCAGGGTCCCCACAAACCTTACTCCGGCCCTGCTTAAGAGGAATGACAGCGGGGCGGTGCCAAGTTCACTAGTGGGCATTCCCTCTTAGTTAATAAACACTGTAGACATTTCCTCTCTGTGCACCTATCCAGACTTCCATACCTCCAGGAATCTCCACGAGCTTAAACCAGTCATCTAAAAGGTGGCCCCCTGGCTGTCGGATGGCAGAAGCGCAAGTGAGTTTAGATACAATGCAAAAACATGGGATGTCCATATAGTGCGGCTCACCACTAGCGGATACCTCCGGGAACAATTGCAGGAAGGAGAACTCTATATCCAGCCCATGTTACCTCCAGGAAAAAGCATTTAAGCAAATATATAGCAATAATTCTAGGACCTGAGCAGGTTCTCATCCATAAATCTAAAGCGCATGCTGGGACAGCCATTTTGTGGGCCAAGACAATGTGCATGAGCGTGCCTACATGAGAGGCAGCCATTGGTCAGATACATGGTAAAGACAGCAGCTATTTTTACCATGCAGCACATTGCAGTATCAGGGAGGGGATGGAGATCAGGGGTGTTCTGCACCCCTTTATTTGATCCGAAAGGACGGGAGCAGTCCAGACATCTTCAGAACAGACCCTCTGCAGCCGCCATTCTGTTCATCCATGTTCTGGTAATCACGCATCGCATGCGCAGGATGAAGGAGGTGTCAGTTTCCACCCCCCCTACATCCAATCTGCCGGAACCCTCGGCAAGAGCAATACACAACACTCCATTGCTTTCACCCCATTCAACAGGAACACCATTTAGAATTCTACCTACCCCTCTCAACAAGGAAGCCAAACAGATATCAGGTGTTAGGGCACTATAGCTGACATGTAGTATCCTCCCCCACCTCTAGGGGCACTCCTGCACTTATTTGCCTTCAGGATATTTGGGCAGTTTCATGATCTAAATATCCTGAAAGGCAAATAGGTCCAGGACTCCCCCTAGGGGCAGGTGAGAATACTGCATGTCAGACATTGTATCCTAATAGAAGTTGCTTTCTTACTTGCCGCAGACTTTACACGGGAATATCGAGGCAACGTCAGTTTCCCCGCTGGTGGTACTGTGCGCAGGAGAACTCTTCACAGACCCGTATCCACTCTGGGCTCCTGACTTCTGCCTACCCGCGCCCACGTTTGGAAGCACTTTGTTTGGAACACTGGTTCCTCCGTGGATACGTGCGTGTCCGTTCAAAGCCTGCCGCGAGCAGAAGATCTAGACATAAAACAGAAAACACAAGTACATTAAGCACTAAAGATCGGAGATGGTTCTAGAATGAGACTATGGGGAGCACCATTATACTAGAGGTAAATTGTCAATAGAGTTGAGTTTCAAAGCAGGAGGAATCCCAAAACCTAAATTAAAAAAACACCTTTCAGATTTCCAGAGCTTTTATAAATAAAGGATAAGCCGCTGGTCAGATGGTTGGGAAACGAATGACATTCACAGCAATTTCTTTTTTGGACCTTTCTTGACCAGGCAATAAATAAATACAGGTTAAACTTCCATTACCCGGAATTTTTAAATCTGAAATGATCCTAAATTCCAAAGTATTTTTAGCGCCACCATTCTGATAATTTGCAGGCACACAACATTGGCTTTTATAATATAGATTTTTTTAATCTCAAATAAATAAAATACCAGCACAGCGTAAAGTGTTTTATCGTAGGAGGACAATGAGAGGCTGCCGCTGTTTGTTGTTGAAGGTGTTATGTCAATGCCATTGTTGTTACCATGCAACATATTTGCCACAAACACATTTTTCAGTGTAATCTTTGTTTCTTGCACAATATTATATATATATATATATATATATATATATATATATATATATATAAAATTAATAATTTGCAGCTTATTTAATTGGGACTATTGTTTGTGAAACTTGTAAAACAGTACGCATTGCTCCTGCATAACAAACACGCACCAACAGAAAAGTGTTTGGAAGGTGACTTATGTGTCCACAACCCTACCTTAACTTTATTCATTGTAATATGTCTTTGCGAGCGCACAGCATGCCCGTGGATCTATCTTAAATGTGAGTGCATGCCATACTGTATAATTTACATTCACACCTATTTCCTACGTGGTAGCAACCCATTTCTCACCATATTGCTTAACTGAGGATCTTGCATACAAACTTACAATTCGTAAAAACGCTTCACGCACATGAGCAGTAAGAACATTCTGCATACTTACGCATGTAAGCATACGACTGCTGTCATCAGTAAGTCTGGATCAGGTCCACTGTGAGTGGGTAGTGAGACGGATGTATATAGGTATTCAATAAGTATCAGTGTTCCAAAAGGATAAGGTTGTTTGTGTGTTCTCCTGAGTACTTATCAGAAAAGAGATTCGGAAAGTGGGAGAAGTGTATCAGATTTCTATATTCTGAAACCCAAGACAGTCATATTGTGAGTTGAATGTGGAAAAGTGTCTGGCTAAGAAATGTTTTGACTTATCGCACTGAGGATTTTTTGTTTTTGCTTCCTTAATATATTATCTACCTTTGAAGGAAAGGAGAACATTCTAAAGATTTTTTTTTAAGGTCGTCCATAGAAAGTGACGGCAGATAAGACCCAAACGGCTCATTCAGTCTGTCCTATTTATTTGATTAGATTTTTTTGAATCCATACTGACCCTATTTGATCCTCAAATTAGTTTAAATTTTGGATATCCTTATATTTACCCCAAGCACGTTCAAATGGTTCTGTTGCGTTGACCTCTACCACCTCAGATGGGAGATTATTCCACTTCTCAACTACCCTTTCAGAGAAGTCATTTTTCCGCACATTCCTCTAAACCTTCCACCCTGCAGTTTATACACATGCTAAGCTCTAGTTACATTCTATGTACATGTCTTTATTATGTATTTCATTATGAGGACACCTTTGATTATGTAGTTAAAAGAATGTGCTATTTGTGCTATAAGTAATAAAAAAAAACAACTAATTCTAATAGCGAATTTCACATTTTATAACTTATAAAATAATTTAAAAGTATATACTGGTTTAACTTAATTTAACATATGAGCTTTCTTTTTTTATAAATAAATAAAGACAAATAAGGTAAAACACATAAGACTACAAGAATTTTTGTCAAGGACTAATGACCTCGTCATAAAGCAGTGACACCACACAAGGTGCACACATAGACAAAGCCAGAACAGAGCAGTAAGACAATTGCACACAAGACATAATAAACTCACGGTATCGTCTTCATTGCGTTCCAGGAGCCGTGTTCTGTGTCTGCGTCCCATGCGTAGTATTTTCTTCCACGTGTAATAATATTCAACGCATTGTGACACGCTCTTTGTCTTGATCTAAAATTCAAAAACACATTTTCCAGATGTAAAATTCACATGATCAAATAACATTATTTCTTTAAAAGTCTAACACAGACACCAGGGGCTAAATTTACTAAAGCGTGGGAAAGGAAAGGTGGAGATGTTGCCTATAGCAACCAATCAGATTGTAGCTGACATTCTCTATTATATAATAGGAAAATGAGAGCTGCAATCTCATTGGTTGCCATGGGCAACATCTCCAAAGTTTAATAAATCCAGCCCCAGGTGTATGCAAGATCTATAATGTGATTATCTCTTTGGATGAGCCAAAATGTTATCATTTAATTAGCTTTTATCATGTTGATTTGAAAATGATTTGTAAACAAACTATATTACATAGAATGTATGTTCAGACAAGCGTGCTACAAATATATCATCCAAATTCTGTGTGTAAAGTTCCTAGTTCGTTTTACTTCTGAATAAATTGGAATTAGTTTCTTTTTTTTTTTCTTTTAATGTGGACATGTCTCTTACATGCAGAAGGTGGCCATTTTGTGGGCGGTACTAGTATGCATCCAATCAGATTGTTAGAAACTAGAGATGTCACTGAGAAATGGCCTTCCTCTTGTTCTTAGTAAACAGCCATATTGTTCTTTCACTCATTAGTTTATATAATAATTTACTTGATTTTAAAACAGCAATATATGTGTAATTTGAATTATGTTCCAGTTTTAGTCATTAAGAACCAGTAGTTTTTGCCCTGTTATATTTATCGTTGTTGTGACAGTCATGTTCGTTTATTACGGTCTTTTAAGTAAAACATATTTTATAATAATAAATAAACTTTTAATGATGAAAAAATATTAAATAAAAGAAACTATCACAATGTGAGCGATTATAATATTATTGAATACATGTGGGCCGTTATTTAAACTAAAACATTAAAACTCAGAGGCGGAAACTCTTGCACTTAAGACAATACATTAAACATAGATTTACCATCTTTTGGACGTGAAAGAAATCTTTGTTGCAGGTGATTAATGCTTTGTTAAAGGTCTTCTTTTCAGTACCGCTCCAGTTGTCTGATCCTGTAATATATGCATAATAATAAAATAATGAAAAGTAGAAAAATATAAGTCCTTTATTACGTTGCACATAAAACATAGATATGGCGACATCAATGTTCAATATAAAATACGTATAACCATAGATTTTTATTGTTTAAAGAAAACTAACAGCTGATGAAGCAAAATACCAAGTGGAGTAGGACATGACTACTTGCAGTTAAGAAACCTGACACTGGGTGGCACTGCAGTAAGAGGGCAGGGTTCAACTAAATGTTGTTTCTTATGCACAGAGCTCGTAGGTCCAATCCAGATCTGAGTGTACAGCAACTGGCGTCATGTTTCTCTGCATTGCGGATATGCAGAATGGATTAGCTTGCATAAAGGTCCTATTCAGATCTGAGTGCAACTCAGGCGTCCAGGGCTTGGGTCTAAGGGGCGTGTTGGAGGCAGGAAAAAAAGGGGTGAAGGGAAGTAGCCCATGTACAGTTAGTGGCATGGCCAAGGTAAGTGCACCAGATCTGAACACAGATTGAACCAAGGTCTGTTTACGTCAAAGCAATTTGCACCTTCTGCACGTCTAAGCCCTGGTGGCTCATACTAATCTATTACGGACACTATTTGTTTTTTTTATTTCCACCAGGAAAAACATTGATACAGGCATGAAATCGCTGCTGATGTTATCGGGCCGCATTCAGAGATCAGTCTGGCGATCGGGCCGCAAATATACGCACGGATGGAGCAAGTCAGAGCAGGTTACACTCACTAAAAAATCCAGTCACTCCCCTTGCTTTCTCCGGGCGGACGTAGACTTAGACCTGCTTTGACTTGCCCTAACTAACCGCACTCACTTCCGACCTTATGTGTCTTAGTGATATATATTTCCAGCCCTATAACTGTAAGCACGCCCACTTTCCCTCATCTCAATGCTTCCCCCCGTCCATTTCTATGCAAATCCTTCGGTGCGTATATTTCCGTCGCACTTAGGTGCGGATTTTTCCACGCCCGATTCACAAGTCCGTCCCTTAGGCATTTCCGCTCTTATCCTCTACGTTGACGGCGTATAAAAGTTACTACGCATGCGCAGTTGATTCGCAATTGATCCGATCCCAATACGCACAGAACTTTAGTGAAAACAGATCTCTGAATACGGTCCCTCAACTCTAAAATATATACGCAACTCTGTTCACATATCATATGTTATCAATTACACTGCTCAAAACACCACTCTTGCTTTCCCGGCTTAATTGCCGTTTGCCCGTACACTACGTTCCATACGTGCCCGCAATTCAAATAACAGTTGCGTGCGTCTGGATCTCGCGCAGCGAGCCCCACTTTTCAAAGCGCATCTACGTTGTGCACAGTGCTTGCGGATTTGCGCATACGCCCGCATCAGTCCAGCGGCTGGCACGTAAGCAACACATTTCACCCTCTCCCTTGCCTTATGGCTCCAGTAGGCGTATTAGGCTGTGCGGGGTAGTATTAGAGGGTAGGAGTTAGGAGCACTGGTATACCATCACCATAGAGGTGGTAATCACTGCGTCTCTTTGGTACGTTGCTGTATTCAGATGGGATGCGGTCATTGGTCTGGACGGCCCTATTTCAAACATGATACAGCCGCCAGCTGAATGGAAACCAGCCAATGAGAAAACGGCTAGTGGGAACAGGTACCTATTTTTATCCAATAGCAAAACAGCTGCGACGGCTGCAGTTGGGGCTGAGGCTGAGGCTGGGCTGAGGTTAGGTTTGGGCTTAAGAAACTAGGGTTAAGATTAGGGTTTAAGGGGCAGGTTAGAGTTAGGCTGCAGGACATAGAGGGTTAGGGCTGAAGAAGTGGAAGATCAGGGCTGGAGAGAAAGGGCAGGGCCATTTCTAGGGGCGGGCGCACCCCTAGATGACATAAAGGGGGGCACCCAGTAGGGCAGCCCCCCTTTAGGGCACTCTGCCCTCCCCTGACAGCTAAACTCCTACGGAAGCCCTGTAATGCCAAATCTTTTTCATTGAATATTGCTATGAGGAAGCGTTATCCATGGAAATAGATTTGGTTAATACGGGGCCCTGCATATCCAGTACTGTTTAGGTGAATGATGTTATTCAAGCACTGCATCGCAGAGGAAGGAGCAAGAGGGAGAAGGTAAATGTATGCAAGTTTAGAATAGGTTTTTCATTTAAAAAAGTTGTTAATAAATAAGGGGCACAAATGGAGGCAGAATTTTTTCCCCACCCTGGGCTCTGCTAGGTCTAGAAACGGCACTGGGTTACAGTTACCTTTTTACATTTTCAAAACAGACATTTTCGCGGTATCTTCGCTTCAATCGAAAATGGAGATTGCCGGTAACCGCCATTTATCAGCCATACGATGGTCTTTCGAAAAAGAGACCATTGCAATGGCAAACCACAATCATTCACACACCAGAGCCGCCTCTAGGGGGGTTTGAACCTGGGCACCCATCCGGTGCCCCGCACCCTTATGGGCCATACACTAAATCAGTAGCGGCTCTGTAGATGCTGTCGGGGAGCAATAGCAGCGAAGGTTACGGACGGTTAGCGGCTCTGAATGAATTTCCGTCACCACTACTCCCTGGCAGGATCTACAGAGCGCGGGACACTACTAATAGAGTGTAGCTGGAGGCCACTGCTCTGAAAGTAAAGCTAAATGGAACTCAGCTAAAAAAGAAAAAAAAATGATAAACCGCAATAAAATGCCTCAGTCTGCACATGTCAGGTCAGCCGCAGGTTCCTGGAGTGGATGGGGCCCTGAGGAAGCTTTGCCCTGGACCCCCCTACTCGTGGGGCGGACCTGCCAGACACTGCTACAATTTTTTTTTTCTTTATACAGTTTCTAAGGTTTTCTTCTTTTTCAGGATTAACCACAATCTTAGCTGTCGTTTATTTGCAGGGTCAGTTTACCTTTAATCCACTTAAGTGTAACGGACAATGGCAAAGCCCCAGTGACTATGTTCATCTAGATAGTGTCACGTTACTCTCTCTTCTGTAAAACAGAGACGACCAGCACAGAGCTCTCTATTACAAGACAGGAATCCCGAGTTCAGAGCAAGGCCTGGGCCATGAAGGGTCAGTAATACCAAGGCGCTGCCCGGTGTAATGTGCTTGTGTTATGCTGTCTGAGAAGCGTGTACATATCTCAGTGTATGATTTATTACATTTATTCAATGCAAAAGAAGAAAAACAGTATAACGTGAAAAGCATTTATCATCTCAAATCATTCTGATTACATTGTGATTATTCCACACTATTTTAGGTTACAGGTTTTATATGTGGAGTTTTTTCTATATTTTATATATTCATGTCTAAAAAGAAAATGCATTATTTTTATCGCTTTCATAGCGCTCTTTATTTCTTTTGCATTTTGTTAAAATAAAAATGTGAGCTAGTCATAATTTTATAAAGAATCTCGATATGGAGGCCAATAGAGGTAACAGGGCTCCCTTATAAGCTTCCCATGATAATATATCTTGTGTTTTTTCCAACACTGTTTATTACCCTTGTGGTTTAACCAGATGGGAGCCGCCATTTCCGACATGAAAACTCATTAATACGGTCTGCGCCTGCATGTGTCATATGTCATAGCTCAAGCAGCCACATCAGTATAGTCGGCTGCTCTTCCTAATGGCTATAAGCAACCCTTGGGGGGGAGGACCCAAACCGGCATCTTGCCTAGGACCCCATGAGTTATAAATCCAGCTCTGACCACAAGGCTCAATATATCTTTGCGTTTTTAGTGTGGGCGCCATCTGTTGGTGGCAGCACTGGTACTGCAGGTGAACAGGAAACCACACACTGCATTTTATATTTATTTATTATTTAGTAACAGGTTTTTATATAGACGCCCACAGATTATGAAGCGCTTTACAATTTAACAATCAGTATAAACAACACTGGGTAATAACAGACAGATTGGGGGGGTAAGAGGGCCCTGCTTACAAGCTTACACTCTATAGGTGATTGGGTTTGATACATAAGGGCAAGTGCTATATATCACACAATGGACCAGCCAGGGTGTATGGTAACAGTGCTCTCAGTGCTCTGTATGATCCAGCCACACAGCAGTGTTAGCCACAGAGATGAGGGAATTGTAGAATAGAGAGAGAGAGCGTGCGGGTTTGTGTTAATAATGTGTAAAAAGGCAGAAGTGGTTGTTAATATGGTATTTAATGCTTAGGGAGGTTGTAGAACTTGATAAGCTTGTCTGAAGAGAGTTTTAAGGGAACGCTTGAAAGTTTGTAGAGTAGTGGATAGTCTTAATGGGCGAGGAAGGTTATTCTAGAGAATGGGTGCAGCCCGGGAGAAGTCCTGTAACCGTGAATCAAAGCAGTGATGAAGTGCAGAGGTGAGTTGTAAATCTTGATGATCTGAGAGAATGAGCTGGGATATATCTTGAGACAAGCGAGGAAATGTATGCAGGTGCAGTATGGCTTATGGCTTTAAAGGTTAGCAAGAGGATTTTGTATTTGATTCTGTAGTTTACAGGCAGCCAATGTAGAGACTGACAGAGTGGACTAGCTCTAGTTGAGCGTTTTGCAAGGAAGATCAGTCTCGCTGCTGCATGCAATATAGACTGTAGAGGGGTAATTTTATATTGTGGGAGTCCAATAAGAAGGGCATTGCAGTAATCAGTGCGGGAGATAATTAGTGTATGAATGAGAGCTTTAGCAGTTTCTTGTGAGAGATATCTTTGAATTCTGGAAATGTTTTTTTAGGTGTATATAACAAGATTTAGAAAAGGATTGAATGTGGGGCATAAAGGAAAGTTCAAAATCAAATGTAACACGAGCTTGGTGAGTAGGGAATATTTCAGTGTTGTCAACAGAAATAAGGAGGCCGGATGGGCATCTCTTGTTGGCAAGAGGAAATATGAATAACTCTGTTTTTAAAAGATTAAGCTTAAAATGGCAGGAGGACATCCAGGATGAAATGGCAGAGAGACATTCAGTTGCACGAGACAGT
>WWET01001943.1:142359-156405 GCA_011038615.1 Limnodynastes dumerilii | reverse complement strand
AAGAAATAAAAAAATATAATAATTATAAATAAAATAGTAATAATAATAAAATAAAATAATAATTAAAATAAAATATAATAATAATAAATATATATATGGTTGGATTGGATGCAAATTGGATTAGTGTGTACCCAGTTTTAACAACAGGAACTTCATGTCTAAGACCCGGCCTGTTCCTCTCTACATAAGGGCTGGAGAATTGCCATATGTGGTTCACCACTGAGAACGGCCCTTTTTCGAATGGGGCGTTTTTGACATCTCATTTGCGAGAACGGAGCTGAACTGAAACTTTCTGCCAGCACAGGTAAGTGCTGATCCCTATTTCCCCAACCCTTATGTTAATCCTCACCCTAACTATCCCCTTCACTGACCCTAACCCTCCCCTCTCCCACAGCCTAACCCTAACTTTCCCCTTATCCAATCCATTCCTTCCCCACAGCCTAACCCTAACTTTCCCCTTATCCAATCCATTCCCTCCCCACAGCCTAACCCTAACTTTCCCCTTATCCAATCCATCCCCACCCCGCAGTCTAACCCTAAGTCTCCCCATCTCCCATCTATTCCGTCCCCACAGCCTAACCCTAAGTCTCCCCTTCTTTTATCCGTCCCCTCCCTGCAGCCTAACCCTTACCTTCCCCTTATCCAATTCATCCCCTCCCTGCAGCCTAACACTACATCCCCTCCCCTGTACTAACCTGCCGGTGCGCCAGAAACCGTTGGGCCCTGTGTTGCGGAAATTTTGGAAACAGAGCTAATTCTAAGCTAAGTGTATTTTGAAAATGCCATTTTCTCTGCGGAGCACGCAACCCGCGTTGACAATGAAGGCGCTGCTCATTTCCTGTTATTACATTTATATTACATTACAGAACAGAAGATAAACGTACCTGCTTTCTGGAGAGATTGTCTGGGGTTTCCCATCTAATACATGCTGTAAAAAAGTAAATATAGTAACTTTATGAACTAAAATTTTACATGCGAAAAGTCCAAAAATAATTCCAACAAAGTCACACTCAGCAATACACTTTTTTGTTTTCTTGGTGTTCAAATACAGAAAATATCAATACCTATAGTGGTTTAATCACAATGGACCAGACCCAGAGTGTGAAGATAAACCAGTTGAAATTTACACCAGGGCCAAACCATGCTGCATTGCATGGGAGGCAAATTTCATCTGTCGCAAACAGTATTAGAGTTGAGAGGTGATTGTTCCTAGCACAAGTCTAAATAACAGTGTAATAGTAACGCTGGTCAGTTGCTGTGTTCAATAACCAAAAGCAAAGCATTCTGCCCATATGCAAAGAATAAAATCCATCCGACTACCCTAAAATTCAACATGGATCTGTCTTGGTGTAAATTTCCACCTGGTTTCCTATTATTTTCAAAACACTGGATCAAGTCCAACGACTTTCCTTAAGTTCATCACAAATAACCATTTATTACGAGTAGTGGCTTTAATAAGGACCATTTTTAGATTTATACTTTCCTATTCGCTTTATGTTTTCGTGCATGAATTATATATTGGTATATTTGTGTCATTTGTTTTATAGTGCCATAGTGTACATGGTAGGTATAGGAAATCACAAAGTCAGGATACTCCTAAATACGGGCCGGATCCACAACAACATCCGTCTTGCAAGTAACGGTCGCCGTCTGTACGCGTGTCTAGAACTATTTTACGTATCGTTTCGGTACGTAGATTGCATATATGCGGGCTTTAAGGACTGCATAAATCGCCAGATGACGGCTTTTACTTGCAAGACGGACGTTGTTGTGGATCCAGTCCTATGACTCACACAAGTGAAATGTGAGAGAGACATAGGGGCCAAATTTACTAAGCTATGGAAAATTTAAAGTGGAGATGTTGCCCATAGCAACCGATCAGATTCTAGCTGACATTTTCTAATACGTAACAGGAAAGCGAGAGCTAGAATCTAATCTAATTGGTTGTTATGGGCAACATCTCCACTTTTCCTTTACCGCATCTTAGTAAATCCAGAACCTAAAATTTTTATTAAAGCAAATGCAACTATTAAGACTTGAAAACACTGCACAGATGTGACTGAAGTAGCGTCACGGGAAGGGAACGTGCAAAATTTTGTACCTAAAAGTTCATGTAACTACGCAAAAGGAATCCTCACAGCATAAACAACGTTCCCACAACACATAACGGGGTTGATCTAAACTTTCAGAGTTTGGGCAAAACAGGTGCAAGTGTAACCTAAAGGAGCAAACTGCATAGATTTACTGTATGTTAAATCTGTGAATTAGAGTTGAGCTAGGAAACGTCAACTGTGAACTCTAATTCTGTTTTCTATTTAAATTTGATTCCGTTGCAGTTCAGCATGGCTTTGCTAAGGTCCTGATCCAGACCTCAGTAAGAAAGCGTATTTACGCTAGCCAGGGTCATAAAATTCGCCTTTTTGTATGTACTGCGCATGCACAGTAATTTTTTTTACGTAATCTACGTATCTTTTTGTTACGTAGATTGCGTAGATGCGAACTTCAGACCGCATCTACGCAACGAAAAAAGATACATAGATGACTTTAAATTTTGGCAAACACCGGACATATTGCATATACGTCCAGTGTTCTGAATACGGGTCTCTGTCTTTAATAGGCAGTGTATGAGTCGCTTGTTAACTCAGTCTAAGTCAAAATCATGTATAAAATCATCAAAAAGTAATAAAACGATTTAGTTGTCACACTGGATTGGAAAGTTCAATCTGATAAACATGCTATTCTAGCAGCGAGATAACTATTTTGTGCTTTTATTAGCTTTTTATTGGTTTTACACCTATATCCTTTTGATTAGAGTGAGTTAATGACCACTGATTATGACTTTTTACGTTTTTGAGTGGTTTGACGAATCTTAAAAGCAATTACAATTTTAATGGTGGGATATTTGGAAAGGGGCATTCATTGATCTTTATAATCACCGTCAGACAGCTATTTTATTCAGACTTAAAGTTTTTTTTATTTTAACCATTTCTAACACTAGTTGTGCACAAAACCTGTTTTTCTCTCGTTTTCAGAATTAATGCATTCAATTTGAAAGTAGCACCTCCCTTTATTATAAGTATAATAGAAATTTCATTTACCTAAACAGCACATTCATTTGGGATTTTCTAGTGACGATACACAAATTACTGACAATGGCCCAGATCCAGAACAACGCTTGTGAGCAAATTTACGCGTGGCGGAGACATAAAATCGCGTTTTGGTAAGTACTGCGCATGCGCCCCATAGAAAATACTCAGTAACGTAGCGTAATTATGAACGTATGGGCCATTCACGTATGTGTCACGTAAATCCTTACGTGTGGGCGTGCCAATTTTACGTGAGTCCAAAATACGTCTGAAATACGTTAAGTAGGCGGGGGGTTGTATTTAAAGTGTGCAGTATGGGTGTGCTTAGCTGCGTAAATACGTGTTGCCCATACGTACGTGTGCGGATCACTGCGGTTACGGTGGCAAAAGTTAAGGTAGGGTTTGGAAAGCGTATTTTGACAAGATACGTACGTTCAAGGGGTGTGCCTAGGGGAGTGTTTAGAAGGCACGCACACGAAAATACGCTTTGCGAATAAACATACGGCAAACGTAGTTCTGGATCTACCCCAGTGAATTTAATTTACAAGTGCGCCGCTGTTATTTGTGTTTTTTGAGCCATAAAAGCAGCAGCAAATCCCGTGCTCTAAGAATATTAATTTTTATGTACCGATTTTTTTTATTACTATTTGTACATTCTTTTTGGTATTGCGCTACATCCCTTTTGGGGCCGCAAGGAAGTTCTTGGTTTTGTTTTTCCTTCCTCTTTCTTTTCTTTATTTATAAACAATAATACCATAACGTTTCTTTACCTGCGACCACACCGTGCCAGGTGATTGATGGGAACTTTGGCTGCTATGCAAGTAGGAGTTATCCTGTGCTAACAGCTGCGCATGATGACCAGTGTCCGATAGGACTCCCACATTTTCCTGGTTGTAGTTATTGACAGTGTCTGTGTTTGGTAGCACGGGAAGCTGGGCTTCATTGTTATATGGCTTCTGTGGGCTGAGTTCCTGTTGCATCTGCTGCTTAGGCCCCAGGCTGTGTTTGTATGTATACCTGAGTGGCTGAGCGTTCTGATACACGTACTGGGGCACCGCACCCAACTGGATGAGCTGCATGTTGTGAGACTGCTCCTGCATGTACCGCTCAGCCTTGGAGCTGCAATCCGTGCTATACACCGGCTGTTGGAGTTGCGGGTGACGACTGTGGGATTGCGGCAGAGTCTGGTGCATTTCTTGCCCCGTCGGCTGCATCTGGTAATACTGAGACATCTGACCCGTGAATAGACGTTGTTGAGGCTGATGATGCAATGCTGGCTTCATGTCTTGAACCAAGAGCCGCTGCTGTCCTGGCTGCTGCTGCTGCATATAATATTGCGTCTTCTGCATGTCCTGCGTGTGCTGTGGAAGAGTCTGGTGAGAGGGCGTCTGCTGTTGTCCCAGCGGATGCCCTTGCTGGAAATATTCATAATAAATATCTGACGGCTGCAGCTGATGCTTCTGTTGCTCGTTTGCTAGTCCCTGATGCATTGGCTGAGAGACCTGAGGATATCGGTCCACCGCGGTCGGTGGGGCCTGCTGCTCCGAGACTGGCTTGAACGATAGCAGCTGGCGGAGAGTACTGTCGTTGTCCTCAAGAGACAACTGTTCGGGAACACCCTGAGACATGGCGTGGATTCTTAAGTTCTGCCTAGAGAACACCTGCGTGAAAGAGTCCAACTTATGCAAAGCGCCACTGTTCATTTTAGGACGATGGTCTTGTTGAGCATAGTAAGGCGTGTGGTTGGCATTTGTTACCTCCCCCTGCGCTTGTGAATTCCACTGAAGACTTTGGTCGAAGAAATTTAAATGGCTCCTCTGCTGAATGTGATTAGCAGAGCCCATGTTAGCCCAGTGAGTTGTGCTGGAGGCATCCGCTTGGCCGACATTCTTCGCTCCAGAAATGAATGGAACATCTCTGGAATCTTGAGATAAATGAGGAGAAGAGGAGGACGACTCCGACGCATTCATATCCAGGGAGTCGTAGCTGTGGTTGAGAACCTGCATCGGTTGATAGTACAAGCCGTTTCCAGTGGTGGAAACCAGATGCGTCTTGAAAAGCTGCTGATCCTCCATAGTGACTTGAGTAAGGTAGCCTGGAAGAGGCAGTGCCCATATAAGAGAATGTCCCTGAGAGGTGGCCGGGAGGAAATAAAGAGTTCAGCTAAGTTTCCAACGTGCCCATTTATTTGGGTGCAGGGATCCTTGGAGTTATAAATATAGAAGGTCCTCAAGTGGAAATGGCTTTTCATCTTCAGGAGAAGACATAGAATTGGTGGGCTTCAGCCTTGTGGAAGAACGGTCCATCTGCAAAGAGAAAACATAGTTCTTTCAAAGACGTCAACAACGTAGGTGACTTTCCTCCTTTTCTTACTATATAAATGAACCGTCAGCACTCCAGGGCCAGATTTACTAAGCTGCGGATTTGGAAAAGTGGAGATGTTGTCTGTAGCATCCAATCAGATTCTAGCTCTCACTTTCTTTTTACATACTAGAGAATGTCTGCTAAAACCTGATGGGTTGCTATGGGCAACATCTCCATTTTTTCAAACCCACCACTTAGTAAATCTGGCCCCAGGTGTTGGGAATCTACAACTCCCAGCTGACTCTCAGCTCTTCCCAGGACATACAGCACTCCTCTACACTAAGCAAATCCTCTGATTCCCGGATTCAGGACTTCTCCCAGGCTGCACCCACTTCCTGGAATTACTTATTGTCTGGGGTCTGCAAGTTAGCAAATAGTTTGTGGATAAGAGCATTTTTCACAACTTGTTTAGGTCCTCTACATAAACCTGAGGCAGCATCACCCCAAACTGGACTTCTCTACACTGGGTGTGGGGCTCCGGTCCGAACGGCCGTTTTCTCCCCAGCCAGTTGCGAACTGGCTGGGATTTTGATTGCTATGCCTAGATGAGGCATAGCAATCGATCCACGGAGCACCGAAAGCTCCATGCTCAGACGTGGTAAGCAAAAATAGTCCCCCCACTCCTTTCCCTAATTCTAACCCTCCCCTCTCACTATCCTAACCCTAACCCTCCTTTCCTGGCAGCCTGACTCTAACCCTCCCTTATTTGCAGCCTGACCCTAACCCTACCTCCCCTGCAGCCTGACCCTAACCATCCCTTCCCTTACAGCCTGATCCTAACCCTCCCTCCCCCAAACATCGTTTACTCACCTGTCCCTGGTCTGGCGATAGCAGCGGCGAAGGCACGACGGAGGGATACCGCTAATTGCGAAAGTGAATGGGTGAAGTATGCCGAACGGCATACTCACCCATTCATTAAAAAAAAAAAGTCTAAATTGGTAAGTATTCATAAAAGAGACATCCGAAAAGCAACTGGCAAGAGAGTGTAACCAATCTAAACTATATTCAATACAATCAACGGGGTTCTGTTAATATCTCTTCTTGACATATGTAGGAAAATAACATTTTAGATTAGCACAATGAACAATATCCACGATCAGGTGTCACATACAAGTTCATCATTGTAAGGTTAGCTATGGCTTTCTTGGCAGATAAACAAGGCAACTACAGACCTACATGGCACTGTGAGGGCAATATAATAGGTAAGGACTACCACCAACAACCCCGTATGTGCAGCTGCCTAGAAAGCATCAGGAAGTAAGGGTTTAGCATCGAGCTGCAGCATTAAAGCAAGATATGCCCCTGAAGAAACACCTGTGGATGAAAATATATTTCCTGTTATCACACAGTCTGTAACCTGATCGTCAGAATATGTTTAATGTCTGGCAGGAAATTTGGATCTACCGACAACAATGACTGAACGACTGTCAGCTGCCTGCATAAAACTTACATAACTTGCTATTAAATAAGCAAAAAGCTTCTCTTTGGCAAAGCTGCTAGGAATGATATGTAAACTTTTCCAAACAGTATTCAGAATCTTTTACTCTACGTACAAACAATCATAAACATAACACGGATTCCCCTATTGCTGCAAAGCATTGAAAAAACACAGGTAAGACGAAGGGGATTTTTTAAAAGCCAATGTCCAACTGTTGTCCCTAGTAGCCAATCAGATTCCAGATTACAAATACCAGTATAACCTGCCAGCCAATGCACAAGAGGAATGGAATCTGTAGTTCTACATACAACACTTAAAAGAGTTTCAGTCTACCTAGATCTGTTCTAAGAACATAGGGGTAGATCCAGACCTAAGTACGTTAGCGATTATAAGCTAGCCGCTGATGTACAATCGGCATTTAGTATGTACTGCGCATGCAGTACTGCGGCAGAAGTTACGCCACGTAACTTTGAACGTACGTACCATCAGCGTAACTATGGACCAAGGGGCGTGTCATCCATATGACACCCGTGATTAGGTTTTGTGGGCGGAAGGAGGCATTTAAATCGTACAGTGTAGGCAGTTACGTACGTGAATCCATTACGTATGTCAGTACTTACGCTTTGAAAAGTGAAGGTAGGGTTTGGGAAGCGTAAAATGGCCAAAGTACGTACGAGCGATGGGAGTGCCTTGAACATACACCAGCGTAAATACACTACACAATGTAACGTAACAAGCACTTTGGTCCGGATCTGGCCCACAGATTTGTACGAGATGATTATTAATTTAAGAAGACAGTGATATTAGATAATTCTGCGATACCAAGGTTATTATTCTTAGACTTTACTTAGAATACAATATCACACATCTTTAAATTACTATTTTAACATCTATAAAGGGAATCTTCCCATTTTTCTGTACTTAGAAGTCTTTTTATGGCATCTTTGCAAAATCCCCTTGTAAACATCTATATCTGTTGCTGATCTTGTTGACATTAATATACATGGCATTAGAAAACCCTCAACACCTTGCAAAGAGAAGGGTCCGGAAGCAGACTTGCCGCTTACACACAAGCAAGCAGAAAACGTACGCAAATGTGTTCCCCTATAGCGGTGGCGGGAAGAGTCGCCATATGTACACAATATGTAAGCATGGTGGGCAGGGGGAAGGTATGTAAATCATACAGTAACGGCTTAGCTTAGCCCTTACACAGGATCCTTATTTATCCATTAACCTTGGGACCGGTGTGTAAATATTAAGATGGGGTCTTGTCGTTGGAAGCACCATACGCGGAAGAGATAAGGATCGGATTGGAATTCTGCCGCAGGCTCCGCTTTGTTCCCAAAAAGCATAAAGTATAACTAAAATGATCTATATTTAATTAATTTTGCCCATCACTTATCTATTTTACAGAGAATACTTCCCTTTTTATTTTCTGATGTCCGTCCTTCTGACTAATACATGTAACTTTTCCGTAGAATTTCTCGGTTATAGCTTGCTCTATATATCTTATCCATAAATCGTTACTTCCCTCTCCTTGTGATCTGATAGGTGCAGCCATTTACTTTGCTAGAGATGAAATAAGATTTTTGCAGGGCGTGAAAGGTCTTTTATCTTCAACATAATGGATTTCTATAAGAAGAGAAAACAAACCCACCCCAGATAAAAAAAAAAAAAAAAAGTGCCACAGTCCGATGGTCTTACTTCGCCTCTGTAGAGATCCAGATGCGACGACCTCCTTACACTAAAAAGTAACTGCGTCTTTTGTGTATCTGGATGATAAAGAACACAATCATATAGGTCAGTGTTTTGGGGAATTTAATTTGTTATGGAGTTCTAAATACAAGTTATAAATAAGGACTTTTAGCAACACAAATGTACTGTGGTATTTTTCACCACAAAAATGTGAAACAACTTAAAATGTTTCACAACCACTGTACTTGTTTTAGGACATATTGTGACAAAAATGTCAACACCAACCACCCCTTCCCTCATTCTTATCACAGCGGTTTCTACGTTGAAGAAAGGAATAGGCTCATTCTCATTCATTCTCTTCTAGGTCCTGATCCGACCAGCGCGCAAAATAAAAAAATAAAAAAACAAAAAAACGAATGCGTTCCGTGTTCCGTACAACAGAAATAAATAATGGGGGGGGGAGGGTCTAAACGGGAACCAGACACAGAACAAACTGCAGACCAGGATTATAGGCAAGCACAGTAGGTTGTTTATGTACACAGTACAGCAAAGCACAAATTAGCTACATACCCAGATACGTTTCCTACCCCAAGTGATGCAAACGCAAATGCAGGGCACTTTACTGACAAGTATTTGAAAAAGACCTTTAAAGACTTAAAATAAAAATAAAAAAAAATGATATTTCTGCATGCTTAAGCAGCTTTCCCATACATTTTGTAATGGATTCGGAAGGTTAAATGCTTGCGTTCGGGTTCGGCATTGGGTTCAATTGCACAAGGATGCACTTTTTACATCGGTTATGTCCCTCCACCTCTTCACTCCCAAGACGTGCCCTCTGAACGCAGCAGTAAGTAGCGTTGGGGGCAGTATTGCGCAGTGCAAAAGAATGCAGAGATACGCTAGGCCACCGGAGCACTTCCCGGTCTGAGACAGGTCCCCTTCATGTACATTTCCCATGTCAGAAACCGACTGGACACGTCTTCAACCCGTGTTTCCTCCGTCCACACCCCAATTTTGTCATGTATTGAAATAGATGTAAAGCTGCCCTGAGTCTAAAAAAAACCCCAAACAAACAACTAAAACAAAACAGGTACAAAGATAATCATGGGATGAAAAGAACTATTAAAAGAAAATGCGTAAAATTCTAGGTTTCTATGTTTACGATCAACAGTAATAAGTCACGGGGCCAGATTTACTAAGCTACGGGAAAGGAAAAGTGGAGATGTTGTCCATAGCAACCAGATTCTAACTTAAAAAGGGAGAGCTAAAATCTGATTGGTTGCTATGGGCAACATCTCCACTTTTCCTTTCCCGTAGCTTAGTAAATCTGGCCCCTGGTGACAGCACAGAGTTAAAAAACACACACACCTCAACAACAACAAAAACTGGGCAGACTGGATGTGCCGTCTTCTTATCTGCCGGCACTTTCTATATTTCTGTTCCGATTGTGGAAAATAGAAAACTACATTTATTTAGACAATTAATTAACGGTCAGCAATAAACTCTACAGTACAGAATCATTGGGCCAGATCCAGAGCTATGTCCGCTGGCGTATTTACACTCGCCGGAGACGTAAAATCGATATGCGCGCGGCAGATGTTATGACACGTAACGGCCTCGTATCAATAGCGTAACCACGGACCAAGGGGCGTGACATCCACACGACACTCGGAATTACGCATTGTAGGCAGGGAGAGGCATTTAAATCGTACATAGGGGCATGTTTAGACACATAAATACGTGCAGCCATTACGTACGACAAGAGCTACGCTTTTAAAAGTTAAGGTAGAGGGGAGCGCCTAGTAATTACGATAGTGTAAATATGCTACCCGTTGAAACGTAAAGGGAACGTAGGTCTGTATCTGGCCCATTGTGTCCCAGAGATTAAGGCTCCCTGCCGCAGGAAATTGGGATGTCTGAATTCTGCCCTTTCCCGGTAGTCCGCACCAGCAGACCGGTCACCCAATGCCGCAATACCCTGCAAAACCCTCTAAAAAGCCACAACCATTAGTTCTGTATCATCACAATGGTAAAGATCACACTGAAAATCATTTTCTGGTCCATGTAGAATTCCAAATTTGAAGTCGATTGTGGTCACCTAAAACTTCAACAATAAAAATAAGCAAACAAAACAAAACAAAACCAAAAAAAAAACAACACAGGCCAAAATTTTACAAAGCTGTTAAAAAAGGAAGTGTGGAGATGTTGCCCATAGCAACTAATCAGATTGTAGCTGACATTTTCTAACATGTAATAGCAAAGCGAGAGCTAGAATCAGATTGGTTGCTATGGGCAACATCTCCACTTTTTCTTTTCCGTAGCTTAGTAAATCAGGCCCCCGGTGATCATCTTGATTCCAATATCAACATGTCTTGAAACTTATGAAGTGTTATAGCCTGTAAGATAAATAATCAAGCATCTACTTACTCCTGTACACCCTGTGCTAGTATTGGTCTACTTTCATTCTTAGTCACAGACTGTAGATGAGCTGCAGATGAATGACCCAGCACTAGTGGTATATTCAAATGTAATAACACCACAGCTATAGCATAAGACCATTGTACTACTTAAGCAATCATACCTCGGCGTTAAAGTACACGTAGTTTGATTTGTATAGTGGGTGTGTATTCCCCACTATGTACACCCTTCCTTCCTGCCCCTCTAACACTGCTTTCCCCACCCCGTCTTACTTTCAGTAAAAAGTGTAAAAATAAATAGAAATAAAAAAAACACAGATTCTAAGAAAAGTAAGAAAATCAAAGACAAAATGTAACCCATTAATCTGTAACAGAGGCTCGCTAAGCTTTGTTCAATAATCAGGATGATTTTCCCATAGGGAAAGGTCCCTATATTGGTGCCACACACCTCTCCTGCTGGGAAGGACAATCCTGGCTGAAGAGGGAGGAGCTGCAGAGATTGACAGGAGGCCCTTGCAGCTAGCGAATTGGCTGGATGTAGAAACTCAGTTTGTGTGGCTCCTCCACTAACTGGACGGCGTTTCCCCGTCTGTCTTACCAGCAAACTTAGCAGTAATATAGTAATGGAGGCCCTGTATCTTTCATACTTTCATTACTGTATTACTGCTGCACGTCGGCCAGGAGGTGTAGGCACAGATCCAATAGACACACACTACTCAAGATCAGGAGATTGCTGCTGAAAATCGTTTTGAGAGCCAAACAACATAAATGACTGGAGTTTAGCATTTCTGGACTGATTATTGTGGGGTTTACAAATCCGTCCACCCATTAGAGTGATAATTAGCTCGTCCATCAGATAACGTAACGATTGGCCCAATAATCAGCTTTATACAGCCACTGGATGGACGCTAGCGCAGATGGCAAATATACTGGCACTACAGCAGATCCCTTTCTCCGTGGAGCTCACATGCCACCTTCTTTGTCTACAACGAAGATTAAATAAACCCCACAAATAAATTAGCAAGGGGAAAGGGAGACTGCACAGACATATCACAATAGAAATAGAAGGCAAAATAAACCCAAAAAAATGATGGAAGGGTGCTACTACATGGGTGGTCCATGTACCGATCCAAGATCCAGATGAGGAGATGAAGGATGTGGGGTTTATTTAGAAAAGGATTCCCAGAGGGAAAAAAGTGGACCATTTAGTAGTGGACACCTAATTAAACAAATAGATTCGCATGTACGTAGTGTACTGATTATTCAGGTGAATAAAACTTAACTTTTAATATATTTATGTAAAAAAGGGTGAAATATAATTAAGATACTATCTGCTGAGAAATAATTGCACGTATAACGGATTCCCTGATAAGAAACATGACTGTGGCTATTGTCATCAGATGGAATCTGAGGATAACCTGGGAAAAGACCCCAAAGATCCTCCCTAATCTAATATAAATACCGACTGATAACCTAGAGGGGCGCCTCTCTAGCCATCTAATTGCAGCTCTCACAGATTACCAGCGGTATTTATTTGTTTTGGAGCCCACGTGCTCTAGTATTGTGTCTGTTTGAGTGTATCTGCTCCTGCAAATTGAAACCATCTAACTATTGTACTTACACCACATCAGTGGCTGCATTTTTTTATTCTGTCTTGTGATCCACATGCTCCGTTATTGTGGCGACCTATTCCTGCATATTGATACAACCTAATCACCACAAGAGTGGCTGTATTATATATTTATGTTTGGAGCCATTGTTGCTCCGTTACAACATCCAACTGAGGTTACCTGTATTTTATAAATGAAACAAACTCAACCATTTGACGTAACACTAGAGGGTATTTGGGCACTTATAGATCAGTGCAGGGTCAGATATACCCCCACTGTGGGGTGAAGTTCTGCTGTGAGGCAGCAGGCACCCCTCTAGGTTATCAGTCGGTATTTATATTAGATTAGGGAGGATCTTTGTGGTCTTTTCCCAGGTTATCCTCAGATTCCATCTGATGACAATAGCCGCATTCATGTTTCTTATCAGGGAATCCGTTATACATGGAATTATTTCTCAGCAGATATTATTTTAATTATATTTCGCCCTTTTTACATAAATATATTAAAAGTGAAGTTTTATTCACCTGAATAATCAGTACACTACGTACATACGAATCTATTTGTTCAATTAGGTGTCCACTTTTTTCCCTCTGGGAATTTTTTTCTAAATAAACCCCACATCCTTCATATCCTCCTCTCGATGAACTATGAATTGTAAACTCCCGGCAGAAAGATTCAGGACATAAGGAAGAAGAAGAAATGCGACAGACATTTCTATAGGATTCCAAGATGGGAGCAGGGTCATCTAACATTCTACTCCATTCATGTATGTCATCAGTTATTGAGCTCTGGTCATCACCGCCTCCTGTCCATCATCTTGTCTGCTTTATTAATTAAATACTTTGATGGTAATAATGGGCTGGATCCAGACTTAAGCAAGTGCTTGAAATGAGTTACTCCTGGGCTAAACCATGGTGATTGCAGGGGAGTCATATGTCATCTATTGCAAACAGTATTAGAGTTGAGAGGTGATGTTTCCTATCCCAAGTCTAAATAACAGTGTGATAGTAACGCTGGTCAGTATCTGTGTAATAATATAATAATAATATAATAGTATTAGAGATGAGAGATGATAAATAACAGTGTGATAGTAACACTGGTCAGTATCTGTAATAATATAATAGTATTAGAGATGAGAGATGATAAATAACAGTGTGATAGTAACACTGGTCAGTATCTGTAATAATATAATAGTATTAGAGATGAGAGATGATAAATAACAGTGTGATAGTAACACTGGTCAGTATCTGTAATAATATAATAGTATTAGAGATGAGAGATGATAAATAACAGTGTGATAGTAACACTGGTCAGTATCTGTAATAATATAATAGTATTAGAGATGAGAGATGATAAATAACAGTGTGATAGTAACACTGGTCAGTATCTGTAATAATATAATAGTATTAGAGATGAGAGATGATAAATAACAGTGT
>WWET01001943.1:119170-130018 GCA_011038615.1 Limnodynastes dumerilii | reverse complement strand
CCTCCCACACTGTACACTTTACATGCTTCCATAGCAGGCGGAAGGGAAGCACAGCCCATTTGCACGCAAATGGGCTCGGACGGAACAAAGTTGATTCTGATTCTGATCCGTCTGATTCTTTAAACGCTAGGATTACTATAGTAATCCTAGCGTAACATCTGGAGGATTCTTTAAACGCTAGGATTACTATAGTAATCCTAGCGTAACATCTGGAGGATGTTGTGAAGGACCTAGAAAGGCTACCCACCTATGCCTTCCCCACCAAGGATGTCCAAGCGTTTTATAGGAAAATTCCTCATAGAGGTGGTTTTTAGCTGTAAATCAGTTTTTTAGATCATGATCCAGATCTATCAACAAAGGATAGGATATCTGTTTTGGATGCTATCTGTTTTATTTTGACAAAATAACCCTTTTATATTTGACTCCAGCATATACTTGCAGGTCCTCGGTACTGCAATGGGCACCAGGTTCGCCCCTAACATTGCTAACTAAAGTGTGCATTTTGGGAAGCAGATATTGGCAAACCTGGTGCTCTATAAACACTAACTGATGACCTGTTTTCTATATGGAACGAAGATGACCTGTCAGTACTATCTTTTGTAGATGAACTTAAATTAAAATTATTTTAATTTGGATGTTACCTTGCCTTCTAAAGTTACTAAGAATTTCTAAAAATTCTCTCAAACCCACAAAAGCTTGTAATTATATTATAGAAGCAGCCATTATAAATCTTGGGTTAACCACATCAAATCTAGGCAACTAACTAGACTCCCTAGAAACTGTAATCAGATAGAAGATTTTCAATCCCACGCAACCAAAATATTAAACAATTTTCATACACGTGATTATCAGCTCCCTCTGTTAACCAAGACCATGAATAGAGCCTCTCAACTGAACAAGAATCAATTATTAGTTCCTAAAAGATGTAAATATTTCCATACTGAGGTAGGAATAATACGGTTTGTTTAAAATTGTAATAATAAATCCAACCAGGTGAAAAAATTTTAAATAACATTTAAATAACACAATGAAATTCAACGCCCTCTCCTTGGTCAAAAAGCAACGTTAATCTTTAAGAAAAATTAAATATTTCAACTATTTTAGAAACAAATATTTCAATGAATCTAGCAAGTTGTCTGAAATGTGATAAAACCATTTGTCTCACTTGCAATTTAATTGTAAATAATAATATTAATCACATTCAGTCATATAAAAATATGAATATTTTTCTGTTAGAAGCTTTAAAAGTTGTGAATCGAATTTTGTGGTCTATAGCCTTCAGTGCCCATGTGCACTACTAAAGGTTGGTTGCACCAGACGAAAGCCAAAACATAGATTCCGAGAGCACAGATGAACTATAATTAACAATGTTCAAACGCAGCATGATCAAGGATTGGGTAATATTCCACCAGGAAGACCCAAAAGGTTGAAATGATTGAGAATTCAGGTCAGGACTTCATGTGTTTGGGTGTTTGATAGAGCCTTCTACATCGTCCGTGGTTACTTACTTACTTACTTTACGTTACTTACAGACTATTTGTTGTAAGTATATCATCTCAGTGCACTGCTATATAACCCTGTTAGTGCCTTAGAACTAAAAGTTACTGACAACAATGGGCCTGATCCAGACTTAGGGCCGTATTCAGAGAACTGCATTTTCTCCAATTTCCGTGCGTATTTTTAGTTACCTTTCAACTGCGCATGCGTAATAACTTTTTATACGCAGTTAACGTAGACTATACGCACGTAAGTGCCTAGCGGACGGACTTGTGAATCGGACGTGGGTAAATACACACGGAACTCACACGGAAAAATACGCACGGAGGAATTTACATAGAAATGGGCGTGGAGAGGCATTTAAATGGAGAAGTGGGCGCGATGACAAAGATATGCACGGACGCAGGACACGTATGCTTGGAAATGGCCACGGAAAGTTACAGCTGGTCTATGGAGGAAGTCTCTGTGGGCCCGGGATTTGCAAGGGGAGTGACTGGGGTTTTGGTGGGTGTAACTTGCTCCGTTCATGCATATATTTGTGCTCCGATCGCAGCACGGAAGTCTGAATATGACCCTTCATAATGAGTTGATTTTCGCAAGCTGCGGTAATAAGTCGGGCTTTTTAAGAGTGCAGCAGATGAACTCACCAGATGTTACACATAGGAACTCTGAATGCACAAAGCTGGACTGTGGACGCTCACAGTTCCGTACATCTGACAGCCGCCCGTACGTTCCATTATACGCAGTGTGGGCAGGGGAGGTATTTAAATTGAACAGTGCCGTCTGGGTTAGACACTTCGGTACGTCATAGCATTCCGCACACACATCGATCCAGTCATTTCAGTGATGCAGAAAAGTTTAGGTAGGATAATGGACATGTAGGTCAGCTAAAATCCACCCAAGAGAGGGGAGGGTCAATCACACTTATACCGCTTTCAGATTGCCGCCCCAGCAATATCCCGGGATTGCGAACCCGGGATATTGCCGTGTCAGCAGAGGATCCCAGAGTCACAGACCCCTTTTCACACAGCAGAGCAGACACGGGAAATTCCGGAACCCAGGTCTGCCCTGTCGTCTTCACACTGCGTAATTTGTTTACTGGGCAAAAGTAAAAAAAAATTACACCAAGTAGATTATGTGTTACCCGGGTAGCACCTTTCACACTGTACCCCTACCCGGGTCAGACCCAGGAATAACCCTTCTTTTCACCCGGGTTGAATTCCCGGGGTCATTAGACCCGGGTAGAGGCACCCGGACCCTTTCACACTCAGCCCTTACCCGGGATTTTAGGGCGATGTGAAAGGGGTATTAAGAACTCTTTCCACATGCACTTGCCGAAGCCTGGATCAGGTCTAATAATCACATTCACGGAGAGTATTTTTAGGATTTTAGAACTGCGCATGCGTAGTACCTTTATTTACTTACATTCCGTAGACTATACGCACATAAGTGCCTAACGGACGGTCGTGTGAATCGCACTTGGGTAAATACGCACGGATCTCATACGTAAAAATACGCACGTATAATTTTACATAAAAGTAGGTGAAGGGGGGACGCATTTAAATAAACGCTCGGAGGAGCGGTTATCACACGTACAGATGACAAATACACACAAAAAAACAGAGTGGTCTATGGACTCGTAAGTCCCTGACAGCACATCCGGGAGAGGGAAGTGTCGAGGGTGTTGGTGGGTGTTACCTTGCTACATGCGTGCGTATAATTGCGTACTTTAAAAAAAACGGATCTCTGAATCTGATCACATATCACATATTATAAACACAACATACACATGTACCAGACTCATATTTAAAAAATCGTAATAAAATAAAATAGGAAAAGGCCTTTGAAAGTCTGCCATGGTCGTTCCTTGGCTTAGTTTCAACAAGGATTCCGTAGCCTCTATAGAGGTACCTTAATACTTTATTGTGAACAAGTACACTCACAGTGTGAGAACCCTCTGCCAAGCCATTGGCTCCACACACCGAGTGAATGCTCATATTTCAGGCGTTAGGGTAGGCAGACTAAGATGAGAATAAGTTCAGACTATTTGTAGACATCCTTATTTTAATTTTAACACAGCCACAAATATCCTCTTGAAATTTATTCCCCAATGAAAAAAAACATTGATACTAGCCTCCAGTCTAAGAAACCTCTGGCATCAGAGTTATTTGTCAGAAATTTGTATCAAAAATAAGAAAAATACTATCAAAAATTTAGCTCAGTCCAATTCGTTATTTCTGCCAAAAAAATAAATTTGAAAAATAGTTAAAAGAAATAATAAAAAAACAACCTTTGAAAAACAAACTTGCAAATAACACAAAAGGGAATAATTATAATCAATTTCGATAGAACTTTTCACTACTGAACTATAGTTTTTACTGTGTCAATCCACGTGTCAGTTTAAAAAATAAAATAACAAAGGGTCGAGTAGGCGATTATTACCGTAAAAAGTGCTGAATGAGCAAGTCTGTTTCTGAGTAAAATTCTCGGATTAGCTCACATACAAAGAGTTTCAGAATCAGCATTAAACGTCTGAAAAGACTCATAGCTTGAAATAGTTTTTTTTATCTTGTTGCGTAACAGCTTCTAACAGTTACTGCAGTTACTGTAATACTACTGAAGAGTGATGGGAGGTGAGGAGACTTCCTCACCTCAAAAAACCCATAGCTGAGAATATGCTAAGAAGCGCTCAAAAAATTAAAAATAAAAATAAAAAAAGGGGAAGCCGAACAATTCTGAATGCATTTGTGCGCTGTGTTTCCAAACTCAAAAATCGTGAGACAAAAGCAGGATTCAAGAGGTGCACGCAACTGCAGCCCAGATCTCTAAGCGACTACGGCAGGTTGCGAACCATCACGCAACTATGTGACCGGATAGGTTCCCGTTTCCCAGCAATCCAAATGCAACTTATTGATTGGGTTCAAAATTTAGGCCCGTATTGACCCCTAAGAAGCAGTCGCTTCTTAGACGAGTATCCTCAGTAAAGGACCTACTACGTTTGCATCCTTTACACAATCTACGTACCAGTTCGGTAATTTAAGTAGAAAGAGGCGCCTCGGGGAGTGTTTAGATAGAAGTGGGAGGGGGGAGGGATTTAGATTAGCTGGGGAGGCGGGGTCTGTGCGTAGTTTCCTTCTTAAGAAGGAAACTATGCACGGTAAGATAAGTTAGCCCTATGGCACTCGTAAGTACTTAAAAATGGAGGACTGGTTAGGGCCAGGACGGGTGAGTTAGGTGCGGATCTGTTAAGTGTGAATGTATTCTCGCTCATTCAGTTTAGGGTAACTATAAAGGTGTGCATGAATACAGAACTAAGTTATGTTTACAGCAGATGGCTGGTACTAGTGCTAGAGCTGATTCAAATGTCAGATGATTTTTGAGATTTAAACCCTCTTCTCATCCACAGAAATGCATTTTCATAATCAAACAAGGCTGCTTTCTCCTCCGGTATTGGAAGCATTTTTGCATGCTTTGCACAGGGTTCTGAATTCTGATGCAGTAGTTACCTTTCTTTGCCAGTTTCAGATATTTCAGTGATGGCTAACCTGTGACACTCCAGGTGTTGTAAAACTACACTTCCCATCATGCTTTGTCAGGTATCCGCTATGCTTTTGCAGTCAAGGCATGCTGGGACTCGTAGTTTCACAACACCTGGAGTGTCACAGGTTAGCCATCACTGAACTAGCTGGTACTGCCATTCTTTTCAATCCATGTTTTTGTCCCATAACTGCTATATACATATATTTCTGACCAGCAAAATAAGTGCTGCATTTTAAAACGTGTTTATGTTGGACATAGTTCTCATTTCTTTCAATGTCCAGATAAATGTTTATATACTTAATAAACAATTGTGAAAAAAAAGTGATACACCATGATATGTCAGAACAAGAGGGCTGCATCAGCAAAGGGAAAACATCAGCAGAAGCACAAGTGACTGAATCGCTATAATAGGAAATTGTCTGTATTCTGTGACCTGAATGTGCACACGCCGCATTTCCAGTACGGATCTGGATCCAAAGTTCCATACTAGGACTGTTTTTAATGGCAGAGCGGGATGTGGACAGCTATTCTGCTACATTTGGGGGGCCGTGGGAGGTGTGTGGAAGCATCTCAATTGTACAATGAAGGCATGCTAAGCGCCTGCCACTTTATCCAAACTTCCGGGTGGTCACCCCCATGAAAATCTGGACACAGCGGGGGCCAAGCACAGTGGGATCACAACTCTGGATCCAGTCTAAGGTGAATATTAAATAAAACTGCAAAAGAAAAGACCCAATAGCTTCACATAAACCTTCTGCATAATGGCACATTAGGGAGGGGCAGGTATTTGGATTGTCTATGTCTTTAGAAAAATCACGTCTAAACTCTGTACCATATAAGTTTCTGTGTGTGCCCATCTATGTAAGTGGAAACCTAACAGAACAGCTAACCTATGGTGTACACACCATGGAGGGTATAGTTAATAAATGCAGTTATCTTCTGCCATATTTAAAACTGACAATCATTTATTAAATATACCCTATAGCATTTACATATAAATACACAATTATGGAGATTTATCTTTATCTATATTTCAAACTGTTAAACACAGAGTATGGGGCATATCATAACAGTAGGTCAAGTATGCAAAAGTAAAACAGCTTTCTGTTACTCTGAAATGTCTCCAACACAGTTCTACAAGATGTAAATGACTGAAGACATCACATAAAACAGGCGAAATGGGACATTCCACTATGGGACCCTTACACTCATTGATTAGTATTATCTACCGATACTGTGATCATTGCCACTCGACTGAGGGCTTCATAAATACACCCATGATGCTCCTTATAGCACTGCCAGTGAGTCTCTACTGAATTGTGGAGCTATCCGTGTTTATGGCCCCTTTGCCAGCAAAGGGTAACAAGATTGCAAACGGTGGTCAATTTATTACTAGAGAAACATAGAGGGACCTGTCCATGGTAAACTGTTGTAGCGACAATGTTAACCCCACCCAGAATGACCAACAGAAATTTGTCTTCTGCATTTTACATAATACCATCTCCATACTACAAGACATTGCAAACTGTCTCGGAGAGAAAAAAAAAATTGCAAGTTTTCTTTATAGAAATATTTATCACCATTATACACCTCTTTACTTTCACTGTTGGAGTTTCAGATATGTATTGGATTACTGAGTTACTGTGTATACCACGAGATCACTATGATGAGAAGAGTCAATGCGTGCATGATACTCATCATCATCATGGTACACCTCAGTGAGTCTGAATAATGAATTCCACTTATCAAAAAGTTTGAGGTGTATAGGGATACTCGGCATCATTACATAGCACAAAAAGTTCACTATCCAGTAAGGCTGGAAGTATATAGCGATACTCATTATTATACAGCACAGCACCTTCTTTTCACAAAGGGGTGCAGCTGTATATAGCATATTGCACCAGTGTAGCTCATGTTGCAAAGTGGCACCTTCAGATATTTGGAATCCTCGTTACTATGCGCCAAGAAGAAGGAAAATCATTTCTCCCATCATGGCAACCCACCTTTTGCCGTGCTTCTATGCCTATATTCTGTTAGATGGATGGAGGCAGTTGTAATGTTAAAGGGAATCACTGTTTATGTGCCTTAACTTGGTCGTCCACATCGTCCACAGGCATGTCTTCAGAAACTCCATTCAACTGGGATTTACCAGGAACTGCTCCATCTACTGAGGCTATTACAGATGTGGCACCTCGTGGTTGCAAGGATATAGGTGCCCCCAATCCATTTCCCCCCATTTGCCCTTCTGCCTTGCCAAAGTTAAACAACTTCCCAGGATGAAAAGGCTTGGTTGGAGAATGGGCTCTGGGAGTAAGGGCAAAACAGGTGCAAGTGTACTTCTGTTGGGTTGGGGGCGGGGGGGGGGGGGGGGGGCTAATTCATTTTAATTCTTTATCATGCAGGAAAAATACTTTACTTTTGCACATAGAACTCAAAAGCCTCATAGCTTAAAGTTTATTCTATAAATTAGAACGGAGATAAGAAATGTCACCTCAATTCTAATTCTTGTTTTACAATTTAAATTGGTCTCTCCTTGCAGTTCAAAATGGTATTGCTCAGGTCTACACTTGCAACTAAAAAAAAAAAGTGAAAGTGTAACTCTGAATCAGCCCCTCTTTAGAGTTAGGACCAAAACAGAGAAGCCTTGTAAATGGCCGGTAGCTCATCATAGGTTTGCAAATGTATGTAACGAATTTCTCGGACGTAAAAATTCTCCCAGGAACGATGATTTATGGCTTTGGATCTCTTTGGTTTATGTTGCTAATTTAACTCATTACCTGTTGTGTCTATCTAATTGGGGTGTGCTATTAAAAACACTTGTGGTGTGTATTGATAGGCAGGCCGCTTTCCCAGAAGTCGAGGCAGGAGCATAACGCTTTGCAACTAAATGGAAATACTACCTTGCTAGCTTGGGAGAGGACGGGGAGAAGGAGATTCTTAAAATCTTTGAAATAACTTCCTGGTACATTTAAATTTAAATTTAATTTAATTAATTGAATTTATTTATTCTTACACTCCCTCTTTGAAAATATTTGAGCAATCTGCACCCTCTCCCTTGGATATTAATACGAGTCTAACAAATCAACCAGTAGTTATACACGGATTGTGTTGACCAAACCATAATTTCCTTACCAACCACCCCTCCCCCCTTTACCCTGTTAATTGTAAGATTTGTTTGCTGTTTCTTACGGTTTGTTTCCTATAAGTGACCACACGTGATGTACACGTCTCACTTAGAATTTTGAACACAGATCTAAAAAGTATGCAAACATTCAAAGTCTATACCGATGTATTCTTCAATGTACAGATGTCTTAATATTGTTGTGATATATTTTTTGACGATCTATATATGTGTCACCTGTTTGTAAGTTTTATTCAATAAAAATAAAACAATGTTAAAATAAAAAAAAAAACTCTTGTGGCTTTAAACAATGAAGCGCTTCCGGTTTTCTTTAATAATTTTTATTTCCTCATCATTTTCATGAATATCCAGCAGGAAAAAAAGGGTCAGACGCAGATTTTTAAGAATCCTGGTATAATTTATAATCCTGGTATAATTTATAATCTATAATTTATAATCCTGGTATAATTTATAATCACAACACACACACAAAGCACTTTCATGTATGACATAGGAGTCACAAATATTACGTACAAATACTTCAGAGGATCAGTCATTCAGCCACAAACCATCATGTGTATGGACAGACCATGTTACAATGGAAGGGATGCACATCGATTATTTTTTCCCTCCCTTTGCACATTGCACACAAAACACTGAACAGCTTTCAATTTAAACGGATTCAGTTTGCAGGGTTTCCATTTGCCGCCCCTAAAATTCAACATGGTTTTATCCTGGCGTCCTAATTTTACCGTTACCCTCACACCCAGAAACAACCCTTTATACGGAGACAGTTTCCTTTCATTACATAAAACCCCATGGGTCAGGACAGGCAATTTCATGGATATTTAATATATTTTATTAAATGCGTTATAAAAATGTTAAACAGTTTTGCTGCGTCCTACACAATTTCCCAAACTATGGCGCCTAAAAATGATTATTGTCACCCAATATTGTAATTTTCTTTACTTTAAACATTCGCAGAGAATGTTATCTTTCCTCTGATAAGAATATTTTAACAGTGAATACTTTGCACAGTTTAACTCACCAATAATTTATTGTACTGCTCAGAATAACATGGTAATAATAGTAATTAAATTGTAAGAAAAAAATAAAAAACAGGATGGATGTCTATTTCCATATAAGTTGTCAAAGGAAATGTACAAAAAAAAAATTATACATATAAAGCATTGATAGTCTCACTATCTGCTAATCTACTAAGAACGTAATAATCGGAGTTATTACATATTATCCTAAAATCATGGCGCGTGTTTCTGACAAGGATTATATGCATATTTATCATAAAAAATTTTAAATAATGATAATTTATTATAATTATAATTCTGGAAACAAATTTAAATAAAAATGCAAACAATTCATATATATTCTACAATACATAAGAATTACAATTATATTTGTTTTTCCTTTAAGGCACATTTAGTTTTATACAAAAAATTGATTACATAGAAGAAGGTCCCATGCACATACAGAATGGTCTAATATTTAAGCCTAAAATATAGATCTGAGCTATCAAGATTGATGAAACAAAGAAGTCCAAGTATGTAAAGTAAATATTAATATATAGACCCGAACATTTAGACCTATGACATTTACCCCACAATGTAAATTAAGATGGCACTATAGGAGATTAACATAGAACTTCCAAATGGCGCTATAAAACAAAGTTAATTAAGAACCGCTAAAGGAGTATTTATGATCACAGTGCTTTGGCGATACCTCTAAAAAGGTGTTACCGGCATTCTTAATCACTTAAATGACTACACATTTCGATGACCCTCTTTGTGCAACAGTTGTATAGTTATTAAACAGATTCAATGCACCCATGAGCTAAAGATGATGCTATAAATAAAAGAAATAGACAATAAGTACAGTACCTGAGTAAAGATTTAACATTTAGTTTCAGGTTAATCAAATAAATTCCAAAAACGTTCAGTAGTTTTCTTTTCATTCATTCTGTAACCAACATAAAACATCATGAGAGATTAAATGACTGCAGACTATGGGAAACTCACACGACAGGTAAAGTGAAAGAACGGGGGATGGCGCCGAGACCTCCAATGTACAAACAGCAACCAAATATATTAGGAAGATACAATGGTAATTATAACGCAACAGAGACTAAATATGCAAAAAGCTAATATTTGGAATCTCCATTTCAATTCCTGTTTTTATTTCCTGTTTTTAATTAGGTTTAATGTTGTTTTCAAAGCGATTGCATTCTTTGGGTCTTTTCACAAGTTGTCATTTCCTATTGTTATTTTGAATACAGACGACTGCTTATTTGTTGAACTCAAGGATTAATATCAAAATTGTAATCCAAAATAGAATAAATGAAAGCACACACTAACTATGGGATTAATAACAAAATCTATTTATTTAGCATTCTTAATATAATCCAACCTATAGAACAAGATAAATTCTACTCTCTACAATTGTATGTAAAAATGTATTTTAACATCAAGAAAATTCAATTGGAAAATAAAGCTTCATGCAAAGAAACATGCACATCTAATAAAATAAGTTATTAACAGAATACATACATATACATTATATATTTTGTATTTTTTTTTTTAAGAAATGGCAGTAATAACCAATGTGAAATAAAAAGTAATTAATATATATATTAATTACAATGTTTGGTCATGCCAGATACAAATATATATATATAT
>WWET01001943.1:95666-107740 GCA_011038615.1 Limnodynastes dumerilii | reverse complement strand
GAGGCAGGAATGAGAATCTCAAAATATAATCCAATGGGGAGGGAGGGTTGTGAGATCTCTCTGCTAAGTCTCTATGTATTGGTCCAGACCTAATTTCACATTTTTACTATAATAATGAAGCTGACCAGAATTTCTGCACCAGTCAGCGCCTTTAATGCCCTTCATACCCCCAAAAAATGTTTAAATGAGCCCCTCAATAAGCAGAGTTTTTAATAAATCAGTCTAGTAGTTTCACCTTTAACCTCAAACCATAACCTGCCTCGGCACGACTTAATACTTCTCAGATGAGTTTGCTGTGGTTATTTCATGCTACGTGTTTAATCAACATGAGTAAGACAGAGCTTTGTGTGGGGGACATTAGGTGAGACTGGGACTTCTCAAAACTAGTACGACTACAAATACACAATTACATGCGTTCCCACTCACTGCAAAGTCAAAGAAAACTCAACTGAGATCGTGTCCATGAGGCAGGTCTTTATTGAAGTGTGCACTGTTCTAGGATTGATATGGACAGGTGAACTTACTACACACCAGCAAAGGCATGCAGGTACCGATCCAGAGATTGATATTTTGGTAGGGATATAGTCGACACCATAATTCTTTCGGCATTGATACAATACTGAAGGGCCAGATCCAGAATTACGCCCGCTAGCGTTTTACCCTCGCCGCAGTCTTAAAGACGCTGTTTTTCATGTTCGGCAGATGTTATGACCGGAAACTCTGAACGTACTTACGAGACTAAGATCAACAGCGTAACTACGAAGGGGCGTGACAGACATACGACACTCGTAATTAAGCATCGGAGACGGGGTGAGGCATTTAAACTGTGGGCGTGCTTATGTGTGTAAGTAAGTTCAGCCATCACGGCCGACAGCAGTTACGCTTGGAAAAGTCGGGTAGGGTTTGGCGAGCGTAAACCGTCAAAAATACATCCGCCCGAGGGGAGTGCATAGCAATTACAAAAGTGTTAATACACTACGTGTTGAAACGTAAACTAAACGTAGGCCTGGATCTGGCCCCAAGAGTCTAATTTCAATATCTTTAGATTTACTCTCCCCCGGCACCTGCCGAATTATACGCTCCCCCGGCACCTGCCGAATAATACGCTCCCCCGTCACCTGCCGAATTATACGCTTTTATACTCTCCCCCGGCACCTGCCGATTTATACTCTCCCCCGGCACCTGCCGATTTATACTCTCCCCCGGCACCTGCCGATTTATACTCTCCCCCGGCACCTGCCGATTTATACTCTCCCCCGGCACCTGCCGATTTATACTCTCCCCCGGCACCTGCCGATTTATACTCTCCCCCGGCACCTGCCGGGCTTTCTTGGTTAGTGGTTAGGGATTAGGATTATTGTAATGCCAAACAAAACATATCAGCATAATATTATTTGATTAGACAGGTGTCGCAGAAATGACTCCGTCTGATAGAAAAATGACGATCTGTGAATGCTGTCAGCATTTTAGTGCTATCATGTTAACTATTAACAGTAACATAAAAATTCAAGGCCGCGCTTCTATTCAAACATATGAAATGTGTGCAAGTGTATATATAAATGGAGAGGTGCAGCTAAGGCCCAAAATGACCACTGTGTAACTACAAGGAATAAAAGGCAGGTCCTGGGATCCAAACAAAGATTATTATTATCAACGTTTATATATAAGGCGTCACACGGTATCCACAGTGCCATACAGAGGCAATACCAAAGACAATAGTTATATATACAATATTTAACAGACGGTATAAAATCATAGAATAAGGAATACAAGTACAATGCAAAAATAAAATACAGTACACAAATATCAGAACAATATGTATGGAAAATAAAGGTGCTGGATGTGTGTGTAGGAGCAGATGAATAAGGTGAGAGCTAGATAGTAGAGAAAAAGTTGGAATTAAATAGGACAGGGTAGAGGGGTGATGGTAGGAGGGAGGAGGGCCCTGCTTATAAGAGCTAACATGCTAAGTGGGAGGGGGTAAACCAACAGGAGACACAGGGATGAAGATAGGGGGGGCAGGTAAGCTTAGGTGGAGGAAGGGTCGGCTAGCCTGAAGAAGTGGGTTTTGAGAGAGCATTTGAAGGAACAGAGTGTGCTGGGTTGCCTGATAGGTTGTGGTAGGTTGTTCCAAAGCAGCAGAAGTCTTGGATGCGGGAGTGAGAGGTAGTTATCAGGTTGGAGTTGAGGCGGCGGTCAACAGCGGAGTGGACAGGAGGGAGTGTGGCTGGGGATAAGGGAGGAGAGGTAGGGAGCGGTGGAGGAGGAGAGTGTCTTGTAAATTGTGGTGAGGAGCTTGAAAAGAATTCTGAAAGGGGCAGGAAGCCAGTGTAGAGATTGACAGAGAGGAGATTATATAACACTGTCAGCACACACATAAAAAGGAGGCTTCGTTCACAATATAGCTATACTGGGTTAAGCTCACCTGCCCAGCGTAAACGTTAACTATTGACATTCAGATCATTGGAACAGCAAACCACACCCAACAACAAGTGCTTTAAGTCAGAGTTTGACAAATTTCTTTAGAATGTGGGAGTCAGGCCATATGATATAATGACCAGAGGCATGCACAAATCAGCACGCATCAAGCGTCCATTTCAACGCAAAACATGGGAGCACAGCGGACAATCCCAAGGCACATGAAACCGGATTCCTAGGCAAGTACAGAGTGTAGTGTATGTAACAAGGCAGCCAAGCTTCACGCAGTTGTGGGACCATTGTGTATTGTGCCCATAGCAACCAATCAGATTCTAGCACTCATTTTCCTATTACATACTAGAAAATGTCAGCTAGAATCTGATTGGTTGCTATGGGCAACATCTCCACTTTTCCAAACTCGCAGCTTAGTAAATCTGGACCAATATTGTATACTGGAAATGAGGGCCCTTCAATCAAAATGCCAATACAAAAAACTACAACCAAAAATGTATTTAAGACAATATTTTGTTTTCAAAATAACTAAAGTATTATTATTTTTACTTAAAAAAAGCTTAAGCAGCAATTCTATAATCTTTGTTTTGCATTTGAAGTATATAAAGCAAACTAACAGGTAAAAAAAAAAATAGCCATGAAGTGTCAGCCTTCCGGACTAGTTGTGGCTGCTGCAAATGGCGCAAATGTATAGCTTTCCATTCATTGCAAGGTCACACAAGTCTACTACCAAGTTCAGCACCTCATGTATGCTGAAGAGGCTTCGCATCACATCTGATCAGCTAGCAAGCCTTCAACGCATGCAAAACCTACACAGAGATCTAGGCAGGGAATACATGGCCAAACATAAGACGAGGGCAGAATATTATTACATGTTACGTCGCAAGTGGACTTACGCAAAGGACTTGCTTAAGTCCCCTTATGACCCCAATTCTGAGTCAAGACCACCTTTACTATAATAGTTCTTGTTACATATAGGGCGTCTGTTCCTGATACAGTGTCAGCAGCCATACATTCAAGCGAGTTCTCACACGTCAGCCTATTGGTAAATACGATTTGGGTGTGGCAACTTCAATAAAGGCTATTTTAGGGACTTGGGATCCCAATAGCCTCCCAGCGAGACTGGAACTTAGTTTATGGTGCATATGCAAGAGTAAGCAACCATCTTGTTAAAAGTACTAAAAGGACAATAAAAAATAAATAAAATAAGTAAAATAAATAAAAACACATTTTGAAAATGTAATTTACAATAAAAATGAGAACTTGCTAAATAATGTAAAAAATTAAAAACTTTGCCCAACAATCATTACATAACCTTCTACAATACATATTTTTTTAATCATATGACATATACATATGTTCTATATATAATTATGTATTTATTATTAGAATATATATTTATATTTAGTATGGAATAATAATTATAATAATATATTTTTAAGTAATGCATTTAAATTATCCATTTCAGATCCCTTAGGAACCAGCAGTCATACAAAATGCACTGGAAAAGCAAAACTACAGGACACACTTGGATTTGTACGCACCACTTAATGTCAATATATATGTATATAAAGCATCTGTCTTTGTATATTTGACCACCCTTCAAAGCAGCTTAAAGAAACACTCTTTACACTGAGCATACGTAGCACTGTCAAGGAACTGAAACACGTGCCCCAAAGAAATATAAACAGAAGAGCAAAGTCCTTAATGTAGGGCAATGGCAATCACTTCTACCTCACAGCACTGAGATCATGAGATCGATTCCCTGACAGGACCTTATCTAGGTGACGTTTCCTTCAGGTGCTCTGGTTTCCACCCACAGGTCAAAAACATGCTAGTAGGTTAATTGACTACTGACTAAAACAAACTTTGTATGTATGTAGGGAATTAAGGGTTTAGTACGTTTGTCATTTCCATGTTACATAAAATACCGGTAGTTTATTCCATATATCTACTGGTTTTTGGAGATCACCCCTCAGCAGCGGGTATCAGAAATAGAGGAAAGTTAAACAAGGGTGCAAGGTTGTCATGGAAACGAAAAAAAACTCTAGTAATGGGGACTAGACAGGACACAATTTACATAGGAGCCTTTCTACCCTCGTAACACTGTGAGAGTTGATTATGCGTTATTTCCGAAGGACGATTCTTGCATTACAACATGCCATTTACAAAGAAGAAAAAAAGGTACCACCACAGTAATACCAACAAAAGTGCTGAACGAAGCCTCATTTTACAAATAACTATGTTTAGGTGTTTTAGAACTTTAATCTACCACTGTTCAGATATGAGTTGCAAAGTCAAAGGCCGCACAAATGTGCTTACTCCATCAGCACCAATCATTAGCTTTGAAATGTTCCCCGAAAACCGATACGATAGCTATAATTTAATTGGTCAATATGATTTACAGCAAGTAAAATTATGGGGTTGACATAGGGAGGCAAATTTAAAATGTGCAAACAGAATTAGAATTGAGAGGTGACATTTCCTAGTTCAACTCTAAATGACAGTATAAAAAAAAAACAGTATTTCCAAATGAGTACTCCATGGTTACTGTATTACTGCATTTTCAAAATAATAATTTGATTTAGATAAGAAACATAACTGCATATAAATAATGCATTTAGGGGAAATATAATTTAGTTAATATAAATATTTATCAGTAAACTTAAATACAACATTCCGAGCTGCACTTTTTCTCTGGGGGGCTGGGGGGAAGAGTGCATCGAGAATCAGCTCTGAGCATGTGCAGAATGGGAACTTGCACAGAAGGATGGAAGCACTGCTGTCAAATGCCTGTGTTTACATCTGTGTGCTCTGCGATGTTGTATTTTGGGTATTTGCGCCCAATTGCATGCATTTTTTTTTTTGTACTTAAATTTAAAAAAATAAAATAAAAATTTCAAATTTTAAAATGTAATTTCTCCTAGAAACACAATAAAGCTTAAAATACCCCGCGCACTATAGGCCGTAGTGCCATTCATGCCAACCCGATCTTCATATGCAGCCCCAGTCTTCCAAGCTTGTAATCCAGTTGGGTTTGTAAAATATAAAAAACCCTTTGTACACACGTCATAGACAGGTCTCTCCAATCATACCTCTGCCACGACAATGTGACTTTGCTGGATGGAACCTGTATTTATAACCTCCCACACTACACTGTCCCAGGTTAAAACCCAGGGTTTTTTATTTTATTTTCTGCAAGCCTAACTGGATTATATGCTTGGTTTTTTTTTGTTGTTTTTTATTTTTATAATTTATATTATTATTCTTCGAGTTTTTGTCTATTTGTAATTATATCTATCTCATGCCAGAGTACATACGAAAAAATTGGTCTGGCATAAAGACAGTCCAATAAGTGGAACCCTTTAAATGCACACCACACTTGCTGCAAGCCTAACTGGATTATATGCTTGGTTTTTTTTTGTTGTTTTTTATTTTTATAATTTATATTATTATTCTTCGAGTTTTTGTCCATTTGTAATTATATCTATCTCATGCCAGAGTACTGAATCTACATACCTAATGGTACGAAGAGGAAACCCTCCCGCCATGTCACATAATCGTGGAAACCGTTCAGAATGCGTTAATTGCAGATGTCAGATGCAAGGAAAAAAACATACCTAGATAACGAGCATTATGGATGGTATTCACACTTAGGAAAGCTTTAAGAAGGTCTATCTTAAAGCTTCCTCCTCTGTCAGCTCTCCCTTTAAGAGTGCTCTAGGGCAGTGCTCCTCAACCAGTGTGCCGTGGCACACCAGTGTGCCCTGGGATGTTGCCAAGTTTGCCACAGTGCAGTGCCTCCAACAGGAGAGAAAGCATTGGAAGACCTTGCCTTAAGGAAATAAGGGGATACTGGGGAGGCTGCAGACACATGAATGGGGAATACTGGAGAGCTGGAGACACATGATTGTTGATACTAGGGAGGCTGCAGACACATGAATGGGGACTACTGGGGAGGCTGCAGACATATGAATGTGGACTACTAGGGAGGCTGGAGACACATGAATGAGGACTACTGGGGAGGCTGTAGACACATGATGGGGGCTACTGGGGAGGCTGAAGACACATGATGGGGACTACTGGCTAACATAGTTAAATTAGTTATATAATTCCTCCTTTTTTTGTATATTTTGCTTTTGGTGTGCCGCGGAATTATGGGTAGGGTTTAGGTGTGCCGAGGGTGAGAAAAGGTTGAGGAGCACTGGTCTAGGGCTTCCCCAAGTTCCCATTCTTCTTCAGAAGGAGAATACGAACGTTCTATCCCACTGCCCTCACCGGCTCCTTACCATACCTCCCCCCTCCCACGCTTCTTAAATCCTCCCTGAGGCTGGCATGGCATGGCAAGCCTCTTTCTACTTCTTAAAGTACAGACATCTTTAGAGACTGCAGGTACGCAATCTATGTACCTAAATGGTACGTAGCTGGAATAAATAAGCTGCGACGCATGTTATAGTAGCTCAATTCTTTTTTCCCCGCACTTAAGAAGCCCAAGCTTCTTAAACGTGAAGAAGGTTCTATATCACACAGGTAACCTGCCACTATCCACCAGTAAAAATGCAGCCTTTACAATTCAAGCTTCTATTTAACATTCATTTATAGACAAGGAATGAAGAGAAACATGTAAATGCGTATAAAAAACCTTGTGCAGAACGGATATAGCATTTTTTTGTGGGGTGTTGTTTTGTTTAGTTTTTCTTTTACGGATTTTACAGGTTTTAACAAATCACACACACACACACACACGAATGAGATTCCCAGTTATACGTTATTTATCTATACAGCACCAGGCAACCTATTAGTGCAGAGCACTGCAACATTGCGCCTGATCCAGACCTAGGATCGGCCGTGTTTTTACGCTTTTCGTGTGCGGAAAACTGCCATTTGTACTTACTGCGCCTGCGCAGGGCCGATGTTACGCAACAAAATTCTGGTTACGATCAGAAATGTTAGGATAGAGTTTGCTGTGTGTGTGTGTTAGTTAAGGAACTTAGTATGCATCTCCGATAGGTGCAGGGACTGACGTGAACAGCTAATGTTATCTGTAAAGTGTTGCAGACCATTTGTGCCGCTAATAAATAAGCGTTATTAATAATAACCAGGAAAACAGGTGCAAACATACAACTGGACAAACCATTATGCAATGTGAGGAGCTGTAAATTATTTTTATTATTTTTGCATGCAGGGAGAAAACTGACCAGCTGTAATTTTAATCTGTAATTAGAATATATCACGTTTAATTTGCAAAGTTTATATTTACCTTCATCACAGTTTTGCCAAGGTGCTCGTTTGCCCTCGTTTTTGCGGCTATCCCAGGTCCGCCTCACTGTCTGCTATCTACTTGACAGAGCCAAGAGGATTCTGGGATACCATAAAATGGCCAATATAAAAAAGCACAAATGACAGATCTACAAATAACTAAAATTATTTTATATATGCAGTAAATAAGCACGGTGGCTCAGTAAGCAGAACTTGTGTCTCACAGCACTGAGGGCAAGGGCTCGGACTAGGCATTATCTGTGTGGAGTTTGTAGGCAGGGACTGATAGGACTGTGAAATATTCTCTGTAAAGTGCTATATAAGAACCGGTCAATAAATAAATTACCCTTCTTGTGTGCTTTTAGAAGCCTTTATAGCTTCAGGAATGCTGCTTCTGTTATGAGGTATAAAGTTTGTGATCAGGATTAGTCCGGCTAACGCAAACACTGTACTCTTTCTAGGGAAAATCCACACTATCAGTTCTTAGTACATTATACAAGAACAGCTGCATTCCTGAACAGGCTTATATAAGATATGACAGTATGTGTCATCTACACTGCTATCACCTTTATGTATTTTTCTGGTCACATTTAAAAGCTGCCCTCTTTACAGAAAAAAGGCACTAATACTATTATCATTGTCATCATCATCAATAAAATAATAATAATAACAACATTTATTAATAGAATTTAATTTATTAATGCACAATATAATATAGAATTTACAATACAAGGTAAACAAAATCAAATAAATTTAAGGAAACAAGGAAAAATATTTGAATCTTTATTTCATCCACAGATTTTATGTTAAAAATATTACTAACATGTACATCAATGGTTTGTTCTTTTTTTTTTAACAAAAATTTAACATTTTCCATTGAAAATGACCTACGTCTATTACTTACACCATCCCGAGATGGTGTAAACATTCCACGGAAGCGCAGGTATCTTTTACGGCTGCTGCACCTATTTAAATGAATAACATCCCTATCCTTATTTAAACATTGCGGATCTCCCTGTTCCACTGTCCAAGAAGACGGATGCGGACACCAGCACTGCACCCATCTTTCTGTGCGTGCTCCCTTTCTGAGCATTCTTGGCGCACATTCCCGCTGCCCTTCCACATTAAAAAACACAAGGAAGCGCAGCTAAATCAGCCCGTTCATATCAATCCTTAAACAGAAATGACCACATTTAATGGGTTTTATTCTGCCAATATTTTTTATTTACATTCGTTTTTATTATTTTTTTATTTAAAGCAAGTGCGTTGGGAGTATGGAAAAGAGAAATTGGATGAAGGAGATACCAGAAAAACAATATCCTGGACTGGATCATGGAATTCGGGACACATTATTATAACAGATGGAAAAATAATAAAAAAAAAAAAATGAATACAAGCAAAGCGTTTCAGAGCGGTCTATTGTACGGTGAATTCCAATGCACAGTACGAATTAGGGATGGTTAAGCCATTGTAATGAACACACCTATATTGGGTATAGTATTCATTTCCGTGTATATTTGGCATATTCTGAAGTTAGAAGAACACAGCTTTATAACTAATAACGTCATTATTAGTTACAACATCAGTGGTCAGAACAATAAGCCTTAAATTGTTCATTTTTCAACTGCGTGCAAGTAGAAAATTGCGTAAAGGATCCCAGGCTGCACCGGTTTTCTGAGAACGCACAGTACAATACATAGTATTATAATAAAATAAAAAGTTACACTATGGGCAGATTCAGTTAGCTTCGCACCGGCGTTATTTGCGGTGCAAAGCTAATTCTGCGTATTTTTGGGGAGATTTGCATAAAAATGTTCTTACTTTTCATACCGTATATGACGAGAAAAAGCGCCCCACGAGCTGTTTCCCCGTCAATGCAGTTAACTGAATTGGGCCCTGTGTATGCTTTATTGTGAATCAGCCCCATCGTGTGTTGTATTTTTGTGTGGCAACATTATAGCAAACTACGTTGTGAACATTGCTTCAATATTCTGGCCTCCATGTTAGCTGTGCATTAGAAAACATTTGGAAGACATCAGTGCACTTAGGGCCCGATTGAATTGACTGCGAAGAAGAGAATAAGCGCAAAGTGCGTCTATTCCAGTCTACTACGGTAAGAAAAATCTGCAGATTTTAAGACGTACCTCTATGAGGTGCCAGATAAAGTCTGCAATGTAAACTCGTGCAAAAAGCACCGCGACCAGGCATTGCGGATAACTGAATAGAGCCCTTAAGGGTCAGGTATGTGGGAAACAGAATTTCCTATTCAACTCCACTCATTTCTGCCACAGCGTTATTCAGCAGTATATTTACTGACTAACTGACTAAGCAATAAGGAAATTCTATATTAATGTCCATAAAATAATAATGAAATCATAGTGAAAAAAACTGACAAAAATAAAGAAAAAGGGACATGACAATGAGTCTTAATTATCTCAAGTATAATATTATTTTATGCTATCATATCACCAACAAAACAAAGATTCCACCCCAGGCAAAGTAAAATGAATAAATAATTAATCAATGCCGGTTTGGGCCTTTGGATAGATCCTAAGACAGCCTGGAACAGAATGCCCAAATAATACCACGAATATAATTGGTTTCTGTATTTGTTGTGATAAAGTCCAGTAAAGTGAATGTAATGCAGATATGCTGTTTTCCGTGACCTTGAAAGAAAACATAGTCCTACTGTATATTTCTGTTACCGCTTACTCTTGATCAAAGGTTATAACTAAGGAGTTAGTACCTACAGACACTTTTTCTTACCACAATAAGGCCAGGTGAGAAATTGTTCTGTAAATAGCTATTTTATTCGGCACAATTTTCATCACTTTGATCTTACAGCTATAATCAATGTCAAAATAATGTAACAGAACATAAACAAAAATCCTATTCATTTCTGTCACCTATAATCTTGCTGCAAATTCTATTACATAATATATTAGATATCAAGATTAGTCCCCAAAATGATCATAATTCAAAGGAAATGTAACGTGACATTTTTTTTCTTTAAACAGTGTTAAAAATACAAGTAACAGTGTTAGTCGATAGACTTGACACATAACTCTACTCATTCGAAGGCCCGCACATTACACATTTAATCTTTCTTATAAGATCAAACTATATACGGAATCAAAGAAAGCTACAGGTGTACAGCATACCAGAAAGCCAGTCATACAAGTGTTACAAGCTATAACCAACAACTCCATCATCAACACACCTGTTGCTCACCAATACTACAACACCAAATGTGTCTGTTACATATCCAGACAACAATTACAAAGGATATTGCTTAAAAGCTTTAATTCAAGTTGCATTAAAACAAGATAAATAATAATTAACAAAACACGAACAGATCTGCACCTTTAAAACTCTGCAAAGTACTTATAAACTGACAAGCCACACACACACACACATTATATATATATATATTCTGCTATTGCTTTAAAATTAGCATTGTGGCATATAACTCATTTAATTATGATAGAGTGTATACATAAAAGTGAAGTTATTCAGAAGTAGTGACAATCCCTGACACTCCTGTTGAAGTGAAAGTCTCCCTCCACCATATCCACCAGACTGTCCCCACCCCCTCTCTGTCAGGGAGCTCCTATTTCCATATGTCACTTTTGACAGCAACGTGGACCTGTTGTGCATGACACCACCCTCACCCCACACATGATCCCTGCACCGTCCCACAGGAAAGGTGACACCTGAGAATGCAGCCTGGTGCAACAAGTGCAAGCCAGCGCTGGGGACAGTAACTATGCATGCAGGCAGACATGGCATTACAGTCAATGAGAATAATATAGAGATATAAATGAATGTACCTCTATCTGCTGTTCTGTTATAGTGTCTTTCCCCCTAGGAGTGCTGTGCATGGGGGTGACACAGGAGCAGCAGTGACAGGTCCATGTGCAGTACATCCAGGGAGGGGGCTGTGTGTTGTGGCCATGCACAGCTCTCCCCTCTGCCAAGCAATCTCGAAACCAGAGCTAGTTCCTGAAGCTCGGTGTAAGGAGGCCGCTCATTGGTTTATGCGCGGCCCTTTCTTTATTGGTTACTGTATCGTGGCCCGGGATTGGCCTGGGCTGCTTACAACTGACAAGCCCTCTCTGCAGTTGCTGAGTGTGAGAGTAATATATATATGTGTGTAATGTGTGTGTATATAAAATACATGCAGACACACACACATATACATATAAATATATAATATAATATAAATGTATATATTATATATATGTATATATTTATACCTTAATGTGTGTGTGTGTGTATATATATATAGATATATATATCTATATATATATAATACAAGCACATTTAAAGAAATTAAAAGAAAACGATATATATGCAAGTGTGTATTGTATATGTGTGTATTTATA
>WWET01001943.1:70385-87144 GCA_011038615.1 Limnodynastes dumerilii | reverse complement strand
CCTGCTGTGTCACTGCTTCCCCGTGACGTGTTTCCGTTTCCGGTGCAGTCTCCTGCTTAGCGAAGATGGCGTCCTCGATGCAGGAGTCCGAGGATCCCGGGACAGAGAGCGAGCTGCTGGGCTGCTCAGCCCGGGACGTGGCCCTGGTATGTGCCCGGGGAGGGCAGAGGATGTCCGCTCCGAGGACTGGTGTCCCGGGGGAACCGACTGTATATCCCAGCTGTGTGCACCGACACCTCCATCCACACACACAGACCCCTGTATACTGCCCTATGCAATCCCTGTATGCTATGTATACTGCCCTATGTGTACATCGTATACCCTGTCCTTTATATACAATGTATACTGCTCTATGCAATCCCTGTATGCAATGTATACTGCCCTATGCAATCCCTGTATGCTATGTGTACTGCCCTATGTGTACATCATATACCCTGTCCTATGTATACAATGTATACTGCCCTATGTGTACATCATATACCCTGTCCTATGTATACAATGTATACTGCCCTATGCAATCTCTGTATGCTATGTGTACTGCCCTATGTGTACATCATATACCCTGTCCTATGTATACAATGTATACTGCCCTATGCAATCTCTGTATGCTATGTGTACTGCCCTATGTGTACATCATATACCCTGTCCTATGTATACAATGTATACTGCCCTATGCAATCTCTGTATGCTATGTGTACTGCCCTATGTGTACATCATATACCCTGTCCTATGTATACAATGTATACTGCCCTATGCAATCTCTGTATGCTATGTGTACTGCCCTATGTGTACATCATATACCCTGTCCTATGTATACAATGTATACTGCCCTATGCAATCTCTGTATGCTATGTGTACTGCCCTATGTGTACATCATATACCCTGTCCTATGTATACAATGTATACTGCCCTATGCAATCTCTGTATGCTATGTGTACTGCCCTATGTGTACATCATATACCCTGTCCTATGTATACAATGTATACTGCCCTATGCAATCTCTGTATGCTATGTGTACTGCCCTATGTGTACATCATATACCCTGTCCTATGTATACAATGTATACTGCCCTATGCAATCTCTGTATGCTATGTGTACTGCCCTATGTGTACATCATATACCCTGTCCTATGTATACAATGTATACTGCCCTATGCAATCTCTGTATGCTATGTGTACTGCCCTATGTGTACATCATATACCCTGTCCTATGTATACAATGTATACTGCCCTATGCAATCTCTGTATGCTATGTGTACTGCCCTATGTGTACATCATATACCCTGTCCTATGTATACAATGTATACTGCCCTATGCAATCTCTGTATGCTATGTGTACTGCCCTATGTGTACATCATATACCCTGTCCTATGTATACAATGTATACTGCCCTATGCAATCTCTGTATGCTATGTGTACTGCCCTATGTGTACATCATATACCCTGTCCTATGTATACAATGTATACTGCCCTATGCAATCTCTGTATGCTATGTGTACTGCCCTATGTGTACATCATATACCCTGTCCTATGTATACAATGTATACTGCCCTATGCAATCTCTGTATGCTATGTGTACTGCCCTATGTGTACATCATATACCCTGTCCTATGTATACAATGTATACTGCCCTATGCAATCTCTGTATGCTATGTGTACTGCCCTATGTGTACATCATATACCCTGTCCTATGTATACAATGTATACTGCCCTATGCAATCTCTGTATGCTATGTGTACTGCCCTATGTGTACATCATATACCCTGTCCTATGTATACAATGTATACTGCCCTATGCAATCTCTGTATGCTATGTGTACTGCCCTATGTGTACATCATATACCCTGTCCTATGTATACAATGTATACTGCCCTATGCAATCTCTGTATGCTATGTGTACTGCCCTATGTGTACATCATATACCCTGTCCTATGTATACAATGTATACTGCCCTATGCAATCTCTGTATGCTATGTGTACTGCCCTATGTGTACATCATATACCCTGTCCTATGTATACAATGTATACTGCCCTATGCAATCTCTGTATGCTATGTGTACTGCCCTATGTGTACATCTGCTGCCCTATGTGTACAATGTATACTGCCCTATGTGTACATCATATACCCTGTCCTATATATACAATGTATACTGCCCTATGCAATCTCTGTATGCAATGTGTACTGCCCTATGTGTACAATGTATACTGCCCTATGTGTACATCATATACCCTGTCCTATATATACAATGTATACTGCCATATGCAATCTCTGTATGCAATGTGTACTGCCCTATGTGTACAATGTATACTGCCCTATGTGTACATCATATACCCTGTCCTATGTATACAATGTATACTGCCCTATGTGTACATCATATACCCTGTCCTATGTGTACAATGTATACTGCCCTATGTGTACATTGCATACCCTGTCCTATGTATACAATGTATACTTTCCTACGTGTACACACTATACCCTGTCCTGTGTATACTGTTCTATTTGTACTTCATATACCCTGTCCTATGTATACAATGTATTCTGCCCTATGTGTACACAATATACCCTGCCCTATGTATACACAGTGTATAATGCCATATGTGTACACAATATACCCTGCCCTATATATACTACACAATGTATACTGCCCTATGTTCACACACTATACCCCGCACTGTGTACATTTTATATCCTGCACTATGTATATAATGTATATTGCCCAATGTGTACACAATATACCCTGCCCTATATATACTGCTCTATGTATGTAACGTATACTGCCCTATGTGCACACAATATACCCTGCACTGTGTATATTTTATATCCTGCATATATATATATATATATATATATATATATATATATATATCCCTATGTGTACGCCGTTGCCTTATTTGTATGTATTATATCCTGCCCCATATGTACATAATGTCATTGTTCTGCCCAGTTCCTGATTCCTTTGTAATATCTCCCCCTGGTCATTTTTGATCAATACAGGATAAGGGTAAGGTATTGTGAGAAAACATCTAAATCAAAGCAGAGTATACCTAAAAAATGCTTGCTAAGCTGCACTCCAGGAAAATGTGTTAAAAAAGGAAAGAGTCCAGCAGCTTAGAGGCACTCAGGCTCAATAACATTCATTTAATCAGTTCAACAATTCAAATGATCAACAAAGTGCCAGTATTACATTCCACAACCCAACTTTATAGTGTCCTATAATCACTTTCATCAGGGAATAATGCAATCATCTATGGTGTAAAGCTGGCAACACACGTGCTGATCTGTGTGCTCACTCTGTCTGTCATGTCTTGTCACAAGTGGATGAGATGGTCATAGGATCGCTGCTTGTTTGTGCAGTCACTGTATGCCCTATGGCATCACCAACTTGGCTGATAAAGGTTCAGGTGATTTGAATCAGTTTATTGGGCCTGGTATTTGTATTGCTGACTAGAATCCATATTACACATCTGTCGTTGTGTGCGTTTCTGTTTACTCTTACACCGTAGACAAGTGCTTCCCAAACCGTTTCAGTTCAAAGTACCCTTAGGACTGAACCCCCTAAGCCAAATATTTACTGAGCTGCCCTTTTTAAGTATTTGAGTCAAAAGAATATAATAAGGTACATATAGAGCATAGGCAAGTATAAAACATTCCTTAGTTGTATTATTTTTGTATAATAACTCTCTGACCTTTCTTTTTGCTTTGTTTACTCTGGCTGTATTCTGAGGTTCCTCATAGCATCCTGGCCGAGCATAGCTCAGCTTCTCCCCTGTCATTACCCAGCAAACCATGAAGAGCTGCAAGGAGAAAGGCTACACTTCTAATATAGCACAGCCTCTCTCTCTTTCTGCAACCACAGTGTGCTGGCTAGGCCTGGACTCAGAGGATCTGCAGAGGCTATGCTATGCTGCCTTAGGCTGTTTGTTAGTTGTTTTTTTTAACCCACCATTGACATCATGTATAAATCTTTTGCTCTCATTGGATAGTTTTCCTTGAATGCCACATGGGTGTTTAAAAGGTTTCTTGCCATAATTCTGTTTTACAAACAATCACACTTGCCTGTATCCAGTGCCTTATTTATTAAAAGACTAGCGCTGCTCCTTACCTTTAAAATTGAACGACATGGGGATGGGCTTCCCAGGAGCACGCTGGTCAGTCGAATAATAAGTGAGTCGTCTGGATATGATTGTATTAAATACATAAATCCATGTGCATCTATTGTTATAAACATGGGCAAGTTTTTTTTTGCCTGAATTTGGATTTTCCATTTAAATATACATCTAATTGTCTTGTAGGGTATTTAGGGATTTAATGTTAATCTACAAATGATTATCTAATAGAAATGGATTATTTGAAAAATAAAAAACGTGAATGGTTTTCAGCAAATGTAATACCGGTCTTACAAAATACTGAAACATAAAACTATATATGCACAGTATAGGAAAATATAGTGACATTTCATGTATTCTCGTCACTCACTTATCAAGTTGATATGAGTGCGGTAGCTAAAGTTAAGAGTGAGGTTTTTGGCTCCTACAGGAACGGATCCTGCTTTTGCGAATATCGCATGCTCAGGGATCCGAAATGTGAGTTATAATTAGACGCTAGCTTTAGTTTTGGAAAACTTCACATAAAATGGTTGAGGTTTACAAGTATCTAAGTGTTTGTCTGGGTGTCTTTCTTGCTGTTGTATGTTTTGGATCCTGTGTAGTGTGTAGTCTGTCCTTGAGGAGAGGAGGACGTTTGACAAAGAAATTAAAGGTAACTTTTTCAAGTGTAAACTGAAAAATGAATGAATAATGTGGCAATTGCTGCTTATATTAGGGTGAGCTGTCTGAGAATCAGGAGAATGGAGGTAACTAATCCTTAATGTGCTGTCAAACTCATACGTTTGTATAATTACAGAGTAAATATGTTTCTGTTATATATTAACTATAGTCCATGTTGCAGCAGATAGCATTTGATGGTAATTCCTATATGTGCTGATTACGCTTTTAGGGCCAGCTGTGGTTTCCCATTAAAACTATGGGCTGGATAAAACCAGCTACTTGTTTCTCCATTGCTTTAATTTAAGCCAGTCTTATGCCAGGGATGGACATAATGTAAAGAGTCAATCACTATGAGAATACATTACTGGTAAAAGCTGGTAGTCTGTCAGTTTTATTATATATCTAATCATTAAGTGTGTTGCATTATAAACCTGTGGTTTTTGATTGAAGAGCTTCTTCCAGACAAATGTATACCCTGCCCCAGATTGAGACTTGTGTGCCAGAGAAATCATTTTGGTCTAAGTCAACATTTTATCCCAAACATAGGAGGGTCATTGTTTGGAGACCATCAAGAGGCTAGTGGTGAACAACATAATGAATATGTCTTCTCAAAATAACAAAAAGATTTCCTACAACCTTACCAGGATGGATAAGGTGGCTCTTTCTAACCTCCGATCTAATGAAAATATAATTGTAAATCTTGCCGATAATGGGGGTAGAGTTGTAGTTATGAACATTGAAGACTATGGGCCGTATTCAGACCACCGTATTGCATTGACGTAATTGCATATACGCCTGGTGTTTACCGAAATTGTATACTGGGCATTCATAGTATTTTTTAAATGTAATCTACGTATCTTTTCAGTACGTAGACAGAGTATATGCGGTCTTAAGAAGCACATATACGCAATCTACGTACTGATAAAGATACGTAGATTACGTTAAAAAAATACTACGCATGCGCAGTATACAATTTCGGTAAACACCAGACGTATATGTTATACGTCCGGTGGTCTGAATACGGCCCTATGTTCTTGTTGTACTTTGTTTTAACAATTTTTTTGGCTTAACCCTTTATTTTGAAAGCATTAAAAATAAGATTTTTTTTTCTAGTAATTAATAAACTTATTAGTATGTTTTTTCCTTAAAATGTTATTCCTTAACATTTTTCATGCAACATATCTGACACCAAACAAAAGATTTAATATGAGACTGCTCCCTTCACACCAGTGTTTACGGTGTCAAAGCCCGAATTCAGATCTGTATCATTGTCTGTGGGAGTGTCCTGTCTTGAGGCCATTTTGGTTAGCAATTAAAAGGTTTCCGAGTGTTGTCTGGTTAGTAGTATTTCCCTCACTCCGGAATGGGCTATACTGGGGATACCCCAAATCACAGAGTCTCAAGGGGAGCGAGCTGTTTGCTTTTAGCTGTTAGTGCTGCTGCATGTAAGCAGTGGCGTATCTAGAGCAAATGGCGCCCAAGGCAAATACCCGAATAGCCAAAATATATATATAAATACAGATTTAAAAAACCCTGCTTACCTGACTCTGACCTCTGTGTGAGAGCAGCTGAGGCGTGGTATACAACCCCTCAGTGTTCAGCCATCACATGACTACTCTCGCAGTGTGTCCAATAGGCCGGTGCTACCTGGCTGAACACTGAGGGATCGCATACCGCGCCACAGCTGCTCTCACACATACCGGAGGTCAGGTAAGCAGGGTTTTATTCTTTTTTGTTTTACTTTTTTCTTTAATGTAACTGACCTCTTTTCTCCATCTCCAGCTGTCATTTTCACAGATGAAGAGAGAGAACGGATCCTCTTCTCATCTGTGCACTGGTGGACTCTGTCGGGAATGTGCTCTGATGACACCTCCAAAGCCATCAGTGCCCAGGGCACGTGCCCTACAAAACCCACCCTAGTTATGCCACTGCATGTAAAACAATCCTTCAAAAATGGCCTTCATATTCCATAAGGATTGGATAGAGATAGTTTCAGATAAACCCAACAAGGTTTTTCGTGTGGGAAGGATATATTGATACCCTCATTTTGCAAGCTAAAAGACAACTCCACAATTGCTGGAGGTTCACAGAGTGGTATTTGACTAGAGAATTAATGGGTGATCCCCCAATTGTCCTTGATGCCTAGCCCGCTTGAGTCACGCTGTTGGATAAAGAAGTTTATCAAAGTGTTGTAATATGTTGTTACTGGCTTTATTATGGGCTTAAGAGGCCAATCTGATAATCTCAATCACTGTTATACAACAAGATTGTGCCTTTGTGGACCTGTTAGCTTTATACTTTGTTCTATAAGACTCACGGTGTTAATGTGATATATTTTTTTTGTACCTACTTATGTATGTACCCGTCATTGCTGTAACTTAAACTTTTGGAATGTACCCAAGTCTTAGTGTATTTCTATGTACAATGTGTGATAAATAAAAAAAACAAAAAACAAAACATAAAGTACTGGCACAGGTAAAAAATTAAAGTAACGTATGAAAACCCATTTTTTACTTATTTAGGGCCAGATTCAGACTTCTAAAAAGGGGACATTGGGATCGGAAAACGCACGCTTTGACCTGGGAGTGTTTTTGATGATGGGATGGGTCTGCAGTGATATACATAGTACATGAAAATTGGGATATAGTGCTTCGGTTCGGCGCTGTGTGTGAACCAATTAAAATAGACTAAATAAAAGCAGGTGTAAAATCTACTAAACAGGTGTAATAAATGTTCCAAAAAAAAAAAAGGTGCTGTATCTTTACGAAGAAAGGGTTCTATACACGTTGGTCATTGTTCTTGTTCTTCCACCAAGTAATGCATAAGTAGAGATCAAACAAAAACATATATTAAAATGCAGTACAATTTATTACAATTCGGGATGCTGCAGAGAGCCGAAGGAGTGTGACGCTAGGGAGTCCGGAAGTTACCGACTGACGCGTTTTGAGGGACAAGGCCTCTTCAAAGTTTAACTTCCGGACTCCCCAAAGACGGTAACTTCCGGACTCCCCAGCGTCACACTCCTACCTTCGGCTCTCTGCAGCATCCCGACCGCCTGTCGACTTTATAGGAGCTACTTGTAAGGACCTGAGGTGTCCCATTAACTGATACAGGGGAGTGTGTATGTGGTGGATTTGAGGCTATGGTGACGGAGCATGTTATACTGCTTGGATGGAGGCCCATGTATGGTGCAGTGTATATTAATACTTCTCTATATATAGATGTTAGACATTATAATATGCGTGACATATATAAGACACTGGAGTTACCCACACATAGGACCGACGTTAGAAGCATTTACCAATTTCACACTCTCAAAAGTAGAACAAAATGAAAGTAAATTGTCTCCTTTGCATACCTTATCTTTCATTATTATTCACATACAGCACCAGGCCTTGCCAACCAGTGCTTCTCCAAGTGTTCTGTAACTACAAGTCCCAGCATCCTTTGTCAGGTATCGGCTATGCCCGTGCAGTCAAAGTATGCTAGTATGCTTGGTTTTCCACCACCTGGGGACCACTATACAGTATCCCTATCTCCAGTTATATGGCTGGATCCAGGCTTCGTACCAATAGGGGAATTATGTACATTACGTCCAAAAATCCCCTATCACAGTACAAGAAGACACCTTAAGTATTAAGCTCTCAAGACTGTGCAGGCAGGATACTGGATCATAGATAAAGGACTTAGCCGTCCCAACATACGCTCTGTGCGGAATTCAGGTCACCACACATGGGGCATGCACGTGAGATATGCATGGTGGGATGGCATTGATGTTTAAATCGTTCTGTAAGGGCTTGTTCTGGTATTCTGCCTGCACTGTCTTGCGATCGGAATACTTAAGGTGCCTCCCCCCCACGTAGGAAAGTAAGGGAGTGCCCTGCTCTCCTACATGCTTTACTTAGGATATCATTTTGAACACATAGCTAGTTTAAAATTAAAAGTATTAATTACTAATCAATAAATTGCATTAAAATATATGAATTATTTTTTTTTTTACAATATTGCTTGGTGCCGATAGCACTAACCACAACGACATTTAAGATCTGTAACTAAATCCAAAAGTCCTTATTAGATTCCAAGGAATATATTCAGAGGTAGCTGGTAGTTGTCAGAGGGTTCATTGAGAAACTCAAAATAACATCAAGTGCACTTGGTAATTTGGAACATTAAGGACAGTGCTATTTTATATTTTAATGCAATTTATTGATTAGTAATAAACTACTATACTTTAATTTTAAACTAGCTGTGTGTTCAAAATTGCTCTCGGTGCTGGTCGGATCTTCTTTTCCTTTATAGTCTGACTTTTACTGGGCCCTTTGGCAGAGGTCCCTTCCGACTTCTAGCGCTTTCTTACTCTAAAAATTTAGAGTTCGCTTAGTATATGGTTGGTCACTTCTGTGTACTTAGGATATAAAATGACCTCTGTTGTGGAGGCTTATGTACATAATCTTATCTTAAGTCTGGATCTGATCCATAATGCTGGGGATCCTATAGTGTGCACAAATTACCTGTTAATCGTGGATCTTGCCACCGCGCTTTGAGGATCCTAATAGAATTGTTATGGAAATTTAGGTGCGTTTCAGGACTGTTTTGTCGGGGATCAATATTGAACTTATTGACCGATAAACATATAGGGCCCGATACAGACTGCCCGACAGGTCACTTACGTACGCAAGGTGCGTAAGGGGCCTGTTTTCACTGGAGGGCGCATGTGACCTCCAGATGTTACGCTATGGTTACGATAGTGCAAAAATCGTACAGAACAATAGTTCCAAAGGGGTTGTGCTGCCCCTCCGGCCGCTAAAGTGGGCGGGGGGAAGCATGCAAAATGTACAGTGTGGGAGGGGTCGGCCACACTTGTGCGGATCAGCGGTTGTACGATTAAATTATGGTTGCCTTATGACAGGGGGCGTGCACTCCCCTCTTTCTCCTGGACGGACAGACCCTCTGGATCCGGCCCATAGTGTGAAGCCATCTCTACTCTTTGTCTGAGGACCTCTCATCCAGACTTAATAACAACAGACATTTGACGCATTTGGAATGCATAAACGCACGGCAAATATTACCCATCATAACGCTGATCATATGTAACTTGTATGTAACGCCGTACAATAGCGCGGGACATCCCTACGCCAGCCGAATATATGCGTTGTGGGCAAAGGGAGGCAATACGCAAGGAAAAGTTAAGGCACGGTTCTGAACACGTAAAGTCCTATAAGTTACAGGCAGTATCCTTAGTAGTACGTAATACAGGTATTAGGTACACATGCGTACGTAAAGCAATCTTAGGTCTGGATCAGGCACATTGTGTGATGCAGCACACCAATGTTTGTAATCTTAAATTGTTACCTTTAATATTTCTTATCCCATTTGTTTTATGTATCGATCGCTAGTGTGCAGTTTAAATGACCAGTATTTTCCCCCATAAACTTATAGATCAGTAGAGCACAGTAACATGGATAATGGTCCAAGCTGGTCTTCTCAGGAAGCTGATGCAGCGATCACGCAGAGGTCAGAGAAGGCCACAGGCAGCATACGGTTCATTTTTAGTTTTCGACGGCTACCCACGTATCTCTTTAGCCCATCAAGTTATTTAGAAGATGTTCCAACAGTTTAATGTCAGCAGTCATTGGGGCTATGTGGCTCCAAGGTTTTATGCAGCCTCTGGTATAAAAATATCTCTTCCTTGTAGAGTTAAAGCTGTGGATATTTTTAGTGGTCTGGCTATGGATAAGCTCTTTGGAAGAGAGGGACTGTCTTACTTTACAAAAACTGTTTTACACGACCACCTCAACAACTTTATTTATTTACTTATTTTTAGACTTTGGTTGGCTGAAAATTTTTTCTTCATTTACTGATAATGGGCCGGATCCAGAACTACGTCTGTCTTCCATAGACTGACATAATTCAATAAACAATAGCTACTGCGCATGCGTAGTAGCTATTGTACGTAATCTGTGTATCATTTCGATACCTTGATTGCGTATATGCGGTCTAAAAGTCAACGTATTATTGAAATAGTTCTGGATCTACCCCGATATGATTTTTTCCACCTTTGTATTTATGAAATCCAAATTTTAAACTCACTTGGAGACGTTGATTCATCCACTTGTCAATAAAGCTATTTGCATTTTGACTCGGTTGCTCAGTGTGTGGTATGCGTGATGCAGTTAGTGGGCACTGCCATCTGCCTTTCTTTGTGACCGTTCTGGCACAGATTGATTGAATTTAGCTGCAGACAGTTCCACTTCATGGCCCTGGTTTCTGTAAGTTGTTTATTCCCAGTGTCCTCATCATTTACCTCTTGCTCTTTGCTGGAATGATAGGAGGATCTGCTGGCGCTTGTGAAGGCAGCTGGTGGGAATTTTATTTGGGGGGTGAGGAGGGGTACATTGAATGCAATATCTGATGGTTCCCAATGGATTTCCAATCGAGATTTGCTATCGGTGGTTCCTGCCTGGTAAGTCCGTTCATTCAGCAGCATCAGAAAGGGGCCGTTGCAGCCATAAATCAAAGAATAGAATCTGATGGCAGATAAGAGCCGCTTGGACCATCCATTCTTCCACTTTGTTAGGGTTGGGTTTGCTGGCGCGAGGGTCTGTTTTACGACAAACCATTGTAGGGCAATTGCCGGCAGTCTCCATTTTAGAGAGCAGAGATTTCTCCGGCGACAATAAGCTTTTTATCCTATCCCTAACCTTAACCCTCCCCTAACACTGACCCTCCATATCCCACAGCCTAGCTTTAAACATCCCCTTAACCTTCCCCTCAATTCAGCCCTTACCCTCCCTTTCTTAAACCCTAACTCCCCCCCCCCCCCCCCCCCCCCAACCATAACCCTCCTTTTCCTACAGCCTAATCCTAACCTTCCCCTTAACCCTAACTTTAACCCTCTGCAGCCTGTCTCTATTAGAATGGGTGGAAAAAGGGACCCATTCGAAATACTAGTTTTCTATTAGCCGAGCATTTTGACATTGATACAGTTGCCATTCAGCCGGTGTCTGTATCATTGTTGAAATAGGGCCATTCGCATCCCATCATCCCATTTGTTATTATTTTAAACTAAATGTAATATATTTTTTAGATGTTACATGTTGTAACACTTTTAATGATGCTAAAAAATATACTGAATGTAGTCAACTTAAGACATTCTTATTACCTTCTAAAAATGATTCTATACAAACTTGAGCATTATATCCATGTATGATTGATCAGACAGAATAGCCCTTGATGAGGGGGTTTGACACAGTTAAGGTAATTGTAGTTACCTCTGCAAATCACTATAGAACGTTGCTATGACAGCCTGGATTCAAAATATGCAGGGGTACTGTGAATTGATGCCTGTGGGGTGCATGGGCCTTCTGTATTGTGCAAACACTTGGGGCCAGATTTACTAACCTGCGGGTTTGGAAAAGTGGAGATGTTGCCCATAGCAACCAATCACATTCTAGATCTCACTTTTTTTTACATATTAGAGAATCTGCTAGAATCTGATTGGTTGCTATGGGCAACATCTCCACTTTTTTCAAACCCGCAGCTTAGTCAGTCTGATCCCTGGAACCTTTTATTGAGAGTATTTCAGGAGTGGAAAGATCCAGTTCCATGTGCACAATATTTACATATGTATAGAGACATGGGTGCATAGGATCCTAGCAAAATGTTCACTATCTATTTCACTAAATACTCCTCTGGTCTCTAAATAAACAGGTAACTTGTTCATAAACAGGAAATAGACTGAAATCGCGCCGCAGCCTTGACCTCATTTTACAGTTTTACTGTGAAACAACAAAGCGACTGCTCCCAACCACTTCCTGTCACGCTGCTTCACTTGTGTCTCACCCTATCTATCCCCGATCGACTTGTGAGAGCAGCGTTATCTACTGTACCCTGTTGTATTAACACCGGGCTGCTTGTCAGCCAATGTCACAGTCACACCTTCATGCATCCCCGTGGTGTAATGGGAAGAATTGTGTAAACGAGTAACTGAGCCAGTGGATGGGCAGAAAGAGAACACAAATAATAGGCCATGTTTTAAAAGCTATAAAGCTTAGTCGTTGCTTTAGGTTGCAATAATTGTGTGAAAATGGTATCTCTCAAAGCGCTGTACTGCCCACAGTGGGAAATCTCAAAAGGGCAGCCCGAAACGCGTTAATCTGAGACCGGGCCAGCCACAGGCGGCATTACCAGGTACCCAGCTGTTTTTCCGTTGTGAGGCGCCGATTCCCGGGCAATTTCATCCATCGGACCGCTTGTCTTTTTCGTCACCTCTTCCCTGAGGAGAACCATACAAGACTTTCTACCAGCACTTGCTGTTTTCACTACGGCACTGGCATAAGTGTATTTTCTTATGAATAGTACACTGACACTTCCCGCTGTGGGCAGCGCTTTGAGAGATACCATTTTCACACAATTATTGTTCTCTATTTTTTGGGGAATTGAGACTCCCATCGTGGTATCTCACGGTTGCAGATACTTGGCGCGCCAGATGATCAGTTCATCATTTGTTGCTTTAGATTAGGCAGAGGCAAGCTTTCAATCTCCAGGTGTTGTCAAACTAAAAGTACCGGCATACTCCAACCAACCAACCAACATAGGCATAACTGATCTCTGGCAAAGGCATGATGGGAGCTGTAGTTTCAGAACACCTGGGGCCAGATTTACTAAGCTGTGGGTTTGGAAAAGTGGAGACGTTACCCATAGCAACCAATCCGATAGGTTGATGTCCACATAGAGAGGGTGAGGATGGGTCGGTTCTGTATTCTACGGTTTAAGACTAGGAAAAAAGACTAGGAAAAATGGCCCTGATCCTGGGCTACGGCCAACAGGGGAATTGCGTACCTGTCGTACGTAATTCCCCTGTTTTGAAGGTTCCCCCCCCATTACGCATGTTGTATCTCCGGGGACGGGACGGGAGAAGCCCCGTTACGATCAGGTCTGCTGTCACATACGTGATCCTAAAAGTTAGAGTGGGTTATTACTGTTATTTTTTTTTTTACCTTTTTTTTATTGTTTTGAATTCTGTGCCCATTGATATGATGGGTACTCCTCCTGTTTAGTGTCCTTTAATAGCCGTGTCCTGATGGTTGTCTGCCGCAGTGGATTTCCTATAGCAAATGTGCAACTAAGACTTTTCTGTGTTTCATGCATAAATGTATTTTTTCCCCAGTCACTTTTTACTGCCAGAGAATGGTGCAGCCTAGGCTGCGGGGCATGGAGGGTTAAAGTGGAGGGTTAAAGTTAGGCTGCGGGGCATGGAGGGTTAAAGTTAGACTGCAGGGCATGGAGGGTTAAAGTTAGGCTGCGGGGCATGGAGGGTTAGGGCTGAAGAAGGGTAAGGTTAGGGTTAGGCTGCGGCAAGAAAAGGATTAGCGTTAGCAAATGGTAAATCCAGAGCATGATAGACAGAAGCCGCAATTCTGCACATCTGGGGCGCAACGTCTTCCTGTCTACAGATACTTTGAGCCCCCCTTCCCCGCAATTTTACAGTCAAGTGGTCTATTTACCATCTTTGTTGGTATCCTGAGCACTGCTTGTGCTGCATATACATAAATATATACCTTCGTAGTGTAGCCAATGAGTGCTCTTGGTTGTCTCCTATCTCAGAACAGTGTATTAACATTCTGATTGGTTCTTTTCCTCCATTGTTCCTGCTGTTTAGAGACTGCGCTGTGGACCCCACATGTGTCTTGTGCATGGAGTGTTTTTTAGGAAGTGTTCACAGAGAGCACCGCTATCGGGTGAGTAACGTCTGTTATTATCATGACATATTATTGTTACGATAATACACCAATACACATATATATATATAGTGTGTGTGTGTATATAAATTCTACTACTTGCATGGTGCTTCACTGGTGAGGTTGTCCTGCTGTTTCACTCATATCCTTAGAACTGGCCTAGAGCCATCGCAGGACAACTCCAGAGATCCCGTGGGTCCCAATATTTCGTTCTCCGGGTATTATGCAAAGGTGGTAACACTTACTTTCCATTCATTTACCAGATGACCACATCAGGAGGGGGAGGATTTTGCGACTGCGGAGATGCTGAAGCCTGGAAGGAGGGTCCATACTGTACGAAGCACGGGCTAAACATATCTGAGAGCGAGACGGAGGTAATCATAGTATATTCTGAAGTCTTCTGGGGGTTTTGAAAGACCAGATTTGTTGCTTTGGATGTGGATGAATCATCTGTTCTAGTAAATGATCTGTTTTTCTGCATATTTTGGTTTGAATCTTTGTAGAAGGATTTTCTCTGACATAAGCCATAGTAAAAATACAACCAATATATGAAATGAGCAACCTGGGGCATGATGTCCATTGTGCATATAGACTTGAACAGAGCAGTATTTTTTCACTTATCAACCATCTCTACGAAATTGCTAGCCTGACTTGCAAAACCATAGACCAGGCCTGGCCAACCGGTGGCTCTCCAGGTGTTGTGAAACTATGTTTCCCAGCATGCCTTGTCAGACATCAGCTATGCTTTGGACCTTAAAGTAGGACATATAGTTGCTGGAGAGTCACAGGTTTGCCAGGCCAGCCATAGATCATACGTATCTACCATTTTCATTTATTTGTTTATTTTTCCAGGACCCTCTTGCAAATTTGACAGAGGATATGGTGGCCCGGTCTTACAATATATTTGCCATCATGTTTCAATACACTGTAGATATATTGACATGGGAAAAGGAAAATGAGCTTCCTCCTGGGCTGGAGAATGTGTAAGTATGACTATATATAGAGATAACCCCTCCCCCTGTACAACCCTCAACCAATCATCTGCCTCCCTCTCCTCTGATTGGGCTATGCGATGGTTCATTCACAAATATGGTGACTGCAATGGACGTGAATTATTTGTTGTCCCACAGAGAGAAAGAGGACAATTATTACTGCATGCTGTTCAATGATGAAGTGCATACCTATGAGCAGGTTATCTACACACTGCAGAAAGCTGTGAATTGCAGTCAGAAGGAAGCCATTAGTTTTGCAACAACTGTGGATCGAGATGTAAGTTACTAAATTTCTTAACATGGTTTTTCTGCTCTGAGAAATAATCCCTGGATTCACAAATACATCGTTATGAGGTGACCTAAAAATAACAAGTTGCAAAACCAGCTAAATGTATGGTGTTTAAAATAATTAACAAAAATATTTTCTGTCTGTAATATGCCGCTGGAGTGATAAAGGAGAAGTAATTGCCGCTGTGGCAACATGGATACCGACAGCTTAATTGTGGCTGTATCAGTGCCGAAGGCCATTTAAATAAAAAAAAAATACTAAATCTGAATATTTACAATATCAAATGTTCTTATTTCGACCTTTTCCTGGGTAGTGTTAAGCTGCAGAGAAGGGAGGATTAAGGACAGGTATGGCTAGGTTTAGGCTGCTGAGAGGGAAGGGTTAAGGCTAGGCTGTGGAATAGGAAAGGGTTAAGGCTAGGCTGCAGGACAAGGAGGGTTAGTGAGAGGTTAAGGTTAGGCCACCTCAAGCTGCATATGCATGCTATGCATCCAGATTTCTGTGCTGGAAGTCAGCGGCAGAAAGGGATTGGACGGCATGCTTGAGGCGTGCCTGCATGTTAGGAGGAGGGGACTAAGAGCTTGGCTACGTGGGGTCTAAATGGTAATTTCGGGTCTTGCTGGCATAAACTCATAAATGCAAGGGGACTGTTCTTCCCTCACACTTAGGGTTATTAGGTTCTCAGGACCCTTTTAAATCAGGATCCAGTCCAATATTAACAATAACCTTTTTTGTGGGAATACTAATTATCTCCTGTGGAATCAAGTGAAGTACCACTCCTTGCAACCTCGCCAGTCTCCCGGGTGACCCCTGCCAGTCACCCGAGTAACCCCCGGCCAGTCACCCGAGTAACCCCCGGCCAGTCCCCCGAGTAACCCCCGGCCAGTCACCCGAGTAACCCCCGGCCAGTCACCCTGGTTTGTCACATGATTTGCTCTGGAGCCAGTATTCCATTTTTTTTTATTTTTTTTTA
>WWET01001943.1:21374-45709 GCA_011038615.1 Limnodynastes dumerilii | reverse complement strand
CATAGAAACATAGAAAGTGATGGCAGATAAGAGCCACATGGCCCATCTAGTCTGCCCCTTTGTTTATTGTAAACTATACTGACCCTAGACCCTATTTACCCTCAATTTGGTTTACAATTTAGGATACCCTTATATTTATCCCAGGCATGTTTAAATTGTTCTACTGTATTGGCCTCAACCACCTCAGATGGGAGAATATTCCGTTTATCTATCACCCTTTCAGTGAAGTAATTTTTCTGCACATTTCCTTTGAATCTACCACCCTCCAGTTTATATTCATGCCCTCGTGTTCTATTACACCTTTTCTTTTGAATAATGGTACCCTCCTCTAGCTGGTCACAACCCTTGATGTATTTGAAAGCTGTTATCATGTCCCCCCTCTCCCTTCTCTGTTCCAAGCTATACATGTTTAGTTCCTGTAGCCTTTCTTGGTATGATTTGTTACAACGGCCATGGACCATTTTAGTTGCTCTTCTTTGCACAGTCTCTAATGTATTTATGTCTTTCTGGAGATATGGCCTCCAGAACTGAACGCAGTATTCTAGGTGAGGGCGTACCAATGATTTATAAAGGGGCATCACTACTTCTCTCTTTCTCTGCTACTAATTCATCTCCCTATGCAACCAAGCATCTGACTTGCCTTTTTCATTGCTTTGTTACATTGATTGGCTACCTTTAAAATGTATTAGAATCCCTCCAGTATATTAGTAGTACTTATATTCCTAGTGCACTTGATTTAATGCTACTGGATTCATTGTAACCCAACACAGAGCTGATGTCTTCTCCCAATCCCACAACTCATGGCTAAACTGGCAGTATTTATTGTATTTAATTTCTATGCCTTATTTCCTACATTGTTTAAAGTGATCAAATGCATAAATAAATAAAAATCCCCTGGCAACAAATGTCACCATCTTTACGATGTAAGTAAAAGCATTGGAACAATATAATGCTGCCCTTCCTCACATTGCTGACCTAGTGTAACTGACCACTGTTTGTCATCTTCCAGGCTGAAGAGGCCCAACGTAAACTGAAGCGCCTTAACGAAGAAGATACAGGTAATCTCAAATCTGCAATGCGAATGTCTCGTCACCAACAGATAAGCTTGACCCTAAGACTCCCTTCCCCGCAGCCTAACCCTAAGACTCCCTTCCCCGCAGCCTAACCCTAAGACTCCCTTCCCTGCAGCCTGACCCTAAGACTCCCTTCCCCGCAGCCTGACCCTAAGACTCCCTTCCCCGCAGCCTGACCCTAAATCTCTCATCCCTGCAGCCTAATCTTGATTCCCCTACCCGCAGGCTGAACCTAACCCTCCCCTTCCATGACCCTAACCCTACCTTCCCCAGAGCCTAACCCTAACCCTTAAAGTCCCTTGAGAGGTTACTCACCTCTCCGGTTGGGTTTAGGTTGGGCGACGGGTGGTGGGTTCTGAAAAGGAATGGGTAAGGATGCCGGTCAGCATACTTACCCATTAAAAAAAAAAATTCTAAAATGGCTTTCTTTTGAAATAGAGACAGCAGAAAATGAGCCGGAGACTGACAATATATGCTAACCTAATGCATGCTAAAACTGTTAGATAAAAAAAGTTTATATTAAGTATTTCATGTGTGAGTCCACCATTATTTTCTCTAAATCTCACAAGAAAAAAATCCTAATTCATTGTCCACTTTGTTTTTTCTTTTCATTTCTCTTAGCTCTGCCGCCTCCGGTCTTGCCCCCCTTTTGCCCTCTCTTTGCCAGCCTGATTAACATCCTCCAGTCAGATGTTATGCTGTCCATCATGGGGACAATCCTTCAGTGGGCAGTGGAGCCCAATGGATACTCCTGGTCCGAGGCCATGCTGCAAAGGGTAGGTTAAACAAGCTGCAGTGTAAATGCAATGGTTGAAGGTGTGCATATACTACACAAATGTGTGCAGTCTTCATATTGTTTGCAGATAATGACACATAAATGTCCTTTCCATGTTTATCTATGATTTTGTAGATTTTACATCTTATTGGAATGGCGTTACAAGAAGAGAACCAGCACTTGCAGAGCGCCAGCGAGGATGATGTCCTCACCTTCACGTTCTCACAGAAGATGTCCAGTAGGTGTCACTGTAAGCTCGGGGAAGCTTCCTGGCCTCTGAGATTATTATAATGTTCATGCCAGCTGTAGTGTTTTGCCACCTCGTGGCCCAGTGACGTTCCCTCCCTGTCAGCTGTGTTGTCCTGTCGTCTGATGATCCAGTGAAGTCCTTACCTTGCCAGCAGTAGTGTTCTGCCACTAGGTGGCAACATGATGTGCCTTCTATGCCAGTTGTATTATCTTGCATCCAGGTGGTACAATGATATCCCTTACATGCAAGCTGTGTGTTGTTCTGCCACTTGTGGTACAGTGATATCCCTTCCATACCAGCTGTTTCTTCCTAGCGCCCATGCCATCTGTTTTAAGGTTCAATCTAGCAACCGAGACAATATTCCTTATATATCAGCATTTGTACCAGGCGGCCCAGGAATAATGCCCCATTTATACCAGCTTTATTACATTTATTATATTGTTATTATATAAGACTTGACTATTAGGCTAATTAAGTGGTGGCCTGTAGATTACTATTTAATAATGTCTGACGCAGAACTCATACATTTAAATTACATTGGGCCTGATCCAGAACAACGCTTCGAAGCGAATTTACGCGTGGCGGAGACGTAAAATCGCTGTTTAGAACGCACTGCGCATGCGCACCATAGAAAATACGCACATTCACGTAGCGTAATTGTGAACGTATGAGCCATTATGTGTCACGTCACGTAAATACTTACATGTGGGCGTGCCAAATTTACGTTACTCAAAAATACGTCTGAAATACGTGAAGTAGGCGGGGGGGTGGTATTTAAAGTGTACAGTATGGGCGTGCTTAGCTGCGTAAATTCGTTCTGCCCATACGTACGTGTGTGTATGACAGCGGTTACGTTGGAAAAAGTCCGTTAGCGGACGTACGCGGTTACGTGAGAAAAAGTTAAGGTGGGTTTGGGAAGCGTATCTTGACAAAATACGTCCGTGCAAGGGGTGTGCCGAGGGGAGTGTAGCGAACTTATGTGCACGAAAATACGCTCCGCGAATAAACGTACAGCACACGTAGTTCTGGATCTACCCCATTGTTTGCATTCATTCCACAACACCATTTGTAACGTACAGTTTTTGATGTTGCTTTTATGTATTTACCATTTTTTTTTATATTATCTTATCTGCTTTTTTCTATCGATCAGAACCAGGTGAAGCTCCCAACACATCGCCCAGTATCCTGGCTTTGTTGGAGACGTTGCAGAATGCGGCCCACCTGGAAGTACACAAGGACATGATTCGCTGGATATTAAAGGTATGTCCAGAAAGCCAATCAGGAAACACTTAGACGTGTCCCGATACCTAGCGGGATGTGTCTAAAGAATGTGATGGTAAAAATAAAATAAACTATAGAGGAGGAGAGCTATACATTCATTAATGAGTCCACCAACCTGTGGTCCTGTTATTTTGTCTCTTTACATTATCTTGAAATTAAAAGATGGTTCCAATTAGCGCTCAGCTGTGATATTGTGGTGATCTCCTGGAAGAGGATCCTAGCATTCCACGATATACCAAACGTGAAACAGAGAGATTCAGGAAGATCACCTTCACCAGCTATAATCCAGGCGACCTTAAATAAAAAAAACTCCATATAGTGCAGTACCCCACAGTCAAGAGATATAAATAGTGCTCCCGTGGAGACCTATTCACCAAATTAGGGCGCTAACAGGCTTCTCTGTATTAGGCTTGTGAATAATAAAGCAGGTTCACTTGGTCCTTTCTAGATGCTTTATTCACAATTGGTTAAATAGTAAACTTAACCCATTGTGAATAAAGCATCTTATTAACAAACTCATGTAAAGAGTCGCTGATTTACCTCTTTTTGCTTTTATTTCAGATGTTTGGCGCTATTATGAAGATCAGAGAGAGCTCATCTGCCACCCACATGGTGGAGACAGAGGGGAACGTGTTAGAGGAGGTGAAGTCCTGATTACATCAATCTCTCACTCATTGTGTCTCAGGGACTCTGAGACCATGGGGTTAGGCAATGGGTGGAGGAGCAAGGCACTAAATAGCCATTTTCTCCCACTCAATCCCCTCTAACCTCAGTTTATTTCTAATGCCATAGGAGTTCAACTGGGTGCACAATACAGCTTTCTCTAACAATAATCGATCTACTCACAATAAACAATCCTTGGAGCATTAAAACAAACTAGTAATGTGTTCCCAGCTAAACAAGCGTTTGTGTTGTTTGGGATTCTGTTGCTTTGTTATAATCTGAATGTAAGAAAGGTTTATGAGCTTTTTTTTTAACTGTTGTCAGAGCAGCAGTAAACAAATTACTCCGTCTGATGACGACAGGGCAGACCCGGGTCTCTGAATTTCACGGGTCTGCCCTGCAGTGTGATACGGGGTCTGTGACCCTGGGATCTTCTGCTGCCCCGGCAATATCCCGGGTCTGTGAACCCGGGATATTGCCGGGGTGGTGATCTGAAACGGCTATTACATTCAGACATCGGTTGCACATGATCCCTAATACCCTAGGTTGGATCTACCATAGGGCGGTCGTCCAGGGGGCCCCACTTATTGGAAACATTGTTCGTACAAGGAACACTATAATTGATAGAGATCCTAGTGTGGCCAACAGAAGAATAAACACATAACACAGCCTTATTTTAACTAACTTAAAGGGTTAATATCTAACAGTTATGTGTCAATGCTTCATGGTGTCGGTCACACTAGGAACGGTTGCAGGTTCTATTCTTGGCATTGGAAGGTACTGGGATGGCTGTCACTGATTGATGTCCCTCCTTCTATGCACAGTGATACTATGCTGGGGGGGGGCACTTCTTCCCGCATAGTATTATTATTATTATTATTATTATTAACGCTTCTTTATATAGCGCCACTAATTGTCCGTATCGCTTCACAGAGAACATTAGACATTCACATCAGTGCCTCACATCAGCTACATACTAAGGTCCCTAACACAGACATACACACACTCACACTAGGGTTAATTTGTTCAGCAGCCAATTAACCACTAGCATGTTTTTGGACTGTGGGAGGAAACCCACACAGACCCGGGGAGAACATACAAACTCCACACAGATGAGGCATTGAATCAATAAATAAACTCATGACCTCAGTGCTATGAGACACAAGTGCTACTCACTGAGCCACCATGCTGCGCTATATTGCTTAGGAGTATGGATGTCAGTCAGTGATGTGCCCTGTGGTTGGTTGAATTGTTGTAAATTGTACATACTAACGTCTGCATTCAGGTCTGGATCGGGTTCAGTTGTGTGAACCGACTATCACTGTACATCGACTACATCCCTCCTCCTATTCCCTCCCATGAAACGCCTCTGTAATGTACATTCGGTTCTGGAGCAGGCCCAGTGTCCACCTGTCATGATGTAACATGTTCTAGTCCTCCTGGGACTAATACTGCAAGTATATAACTTTTACATTTTTGGTGGTAATAGGCTTAATGAATGAGCTTTTTTTTTTTTGTAGAGCACTCGCGATAAAGACAAAGCAGAACGCAAGCGGAAGGCAGAGATAGCGCGACTCCGCAAGGAGAAGATCATGGCGCAAATGTCAGAAATGCAGCGACATTTCATCGATGAAAACAAGGAGCTGTTCCAGCAGTCGCTAGATGAACTCAGTGCCTCGGCCTCCACGTCACATGATCACAGGTAACTTCTATGATTGGATGCTTATAACCTGGGGGTGCTACAGGTCTAAGACAAACCAATCCAAATACGAAGTTCATTTTGAGTTGCTGTTAAATGAAGTTATCTTGTTGCTATCGGTTACAGCACCTCTGTTGCACAGGCTCTAATGTTGTAAGTGGTTAAAGTGTATTTGCTGTCTCCACAGCAGTCCCACAATGTTGGACTCCAAGCTTGTTGCACTTGGACCCCACCAAACCCGGTTCACCGAGCAAAGTCAACTGGTGACATGTATATTGTGCCAAGAGGAACAAGCGTATAACGTGGATAACAAAGCTATGGTCCTGGCCGCCTTCATTCAGAGGTCCACCGTCTTCTCGAAGAACAGAGCAAAGATCATCCAAGACCCAGGTGAGACCTTGGCCCGTATTCAGACCACCGGACGTATTGCATCTACGCAATCTACGTAACGAAAAGATACGTAGATTACGTAAAAAAAAATGACTACACGTGCGCAGTATCCAATTTCGGTAAACACCGGACATATATGCATGAATACGGGCCCTTGTCTGTTAATATGAGAATGAAGATGCATCGGTAACATGGATGTGTAGGAAGGGGCGCACCGGTTAAAAGTGACTATAGGACGGATCTGCCCGGCTGTGGGACTACCTCCTCCCTCTGACTCCTCAGCTCCGGTGTGGTCAGGAACGCTTGATGATCGATCACATGTATATGAGAATGCAGCACGTTTCCTGGATAGGTCAGGCTGAGAGGATTCATGATAATAGTCATTATAATTGGTCAGTAAGGTGGCTCAGTGAGTAGCACTTGTGTCTCACAGCAGTGAGGTCATGAGTTCGATTCCTGGACTAGGACCAGATCCAGAGGTCTGCAGACCATGCGGTTGAAACTCCGTCCGTAGCACTAGGTGTCCGTATAAAGGTCGGATCCTCAACAACGTACGTCCGTCATTTGCCGAGATTAGCTGCTGCGCGTGCGTAGTAACTATTTTACGTAATCTACGTATCGTTTAGTTATGTAGATTGCTTATATGCGGTCTTCAAGACCACATATAAGCAATCTACTACGATATGTAAATTACGTAAAACAGTTACTACAAATGCGCAGTAGCGAATATCGGCAAATGACGGGCCTACGTTGTTAAGGATACAGCCCCATATATGTAAGGGCTTAACCCTTACTGTACTTTTTTAATACCCCCTCCCCCCGCCAACCTTGAAGTGTTGTCCCGTCCCGCCTTTGGAAAGATTCCGGCACGGAACTGGAGCCTCATGTTTCAGGTAACACATGTGCAGTGCTGATAGGCAGGCGCATTGCGGAATTCTGGATCGGGTCCAGTATTCAGACCGGATTTGATTGGATGAAATAGCTGGCACGCTCATAGGCAATAGTCTATAACCGTTCTTTAAGCCCCAATTTATTTTGTATTCACACTTGTCTCTTCAACTTATGTAGAAACGGCCGTTCAAGATGATTATTAGAGTGACTTGTATACTGATCTGACAATGTTTTATGTCGTGACATATTGTGCAGTGTTTCTATAGTGACTGTTTCCTTTATGCAGAGAACTATGACCCGCTCCTCATGCATCCAGATTTGTCTTGTGGGACGCACACGGGAAGCTGTGGACATATAATGCACGCGCACTGCTGGCAGAGGTAAGGGCATCCTGACACGTTTACAGGAGAGTGATTGGTCAGCGCGGTCTTATACTTCTGTATGACGACAACAATCACTGATTTAATGCTCTGCGATTTGATTTAGGGCAGCACGGGGGATCAGTGAGAAGCACTTGTGTCTCACAGCGCTGAGGTCATGTAGTTAGAATCCCAGACTAGGCCTTATCTGTGTGGCGTGTGTATGTTCTCCCCGTGTCTGTTTGGGTTTCCTCCGGGTGCTCTGGTTTCCTCCCACATGTCAAAAATATAGTGGTAGGTTACTTGGCTGCTGACTAAATTATCCTGTGTGTGTGTGTGTGTGTGTGTTAGGGAGCTTAGTATGTATCTCCCATAGGGGAAGAGACTGATGTGAATGTTTAATATTGTCTGTAAAGCGCTGCAGACAATTTTTGGCGCTATATACATAAGTGTTATTAATAATAAAAATAACCGTTATGAAATTCAAAATGGCATTCGGAAAAAAAGAAAATCTGGACATTCTTAATAGTATCTGTAACCGAGCTTACAACATAACTTGATATCAAAGGACCGGATCTGTAATTAGGAAGTGTGGGCACTTTCCGCACTTTGTGTCCGCATTTCAGTACTATTTCAGGCTATTAAGGCAGGGTCTTGCGTTCAGAAATCCGTGCGAGAGGAGACCACTTCTCCCGCATGTACGGAACGGAGGATCGCATGGCTATTCGCTATTTGCCGCTGCAAACGGTATGCCACTTGCAGGGAATCTGAATTCTGCCTCCGGTGCATAGAATGTCAATATTGTCCTCTAGGCTTGCCTGACAGCCAGGTGTGGTCAATATGACTATGAAGATTTACCCACAGTAGTCAGCTTGCATCTGCCTCTGCGGCCTGGGGGCTGATTCAGAGCTGCACTTATACCTTTTTTTTTTTAGGTGCAAGTATAGACCTGAGCGATATCGTGTTGTACTGCAAGGGGGGCAGATTTACATTGTGAATGCAAAATTATATTTCAGAGGTGAAGTTACTTAGCTCAACAATAATCTTATAAAATTAAACATAACGCTATGCAGTATTTGAGTTCTGTGTGCAAAAGTAAAGTGTTTTCCCTGCATTCAAAAGATTTAAGATTAATTATCACCTCTTACTTTGCAAAATGGTTTAGCTGAGCTGTACACTTGCACCTGTTTTACCCTTACTCCTAACTCTGAATCAGCCCCCTAGAGAGAATAATCAAACGGTGGTTTCATTTAATAAAATAATAACAAAATGGGTTTGTGGACATGATCGTGCCATAATGTACTGTGTGGCTTTCTCTCCATATAAATAGAGGCGCCTTTTAGGTATAATATTATAGGTAATGGGGAAGGGATTGTGAGAACATGTAGAACATTGCACAGAATGCAGTAAGAGAACTGATAAAGTGCTCCATCGCCTGCAGCGGTGTGAGAGAAGAGGGGCGAGTATTAATAGCCGCTGCTTGTGTTTCAGATATTTTGACGCTGTACAAATGAAAGAGCAACGCAGGCAGCAGCGTTTGCGGGTACACACCAGCTACGACGTGGAAAACGGGGAATTCCTCTGCCCACTCTGTGAGTGTTTAAGCAACACCGTTATCCCCATGCTTCCTCCGCCCAGGAGCTTGTACCACAGGTTAGAGACGTTTTACTGATCTTTTGTTGTGATTGCTCGTTTTGAACATTGAATCCCTAAAAATCCAATAGAGGCAGACATTTTGAAGGCAGAAGCATTGCAAAAAGCCAATGTCTCTTGTTCCTCGTTGGACGATAGACTACATGCTCATACGTGTTTATTCGATCCACACAGCGGCTGCCTACATTTTGTGTGACCGCTACATAAACTTTAATAGGATTGTGATAGAACTTGTGAGGTGGAGGCTCCGTTACTATGTATTGAACGATGTTCCATGTTTCTGTCTCGCAGATTGGATTTCTCACATCAACCAGACTTAGCTGAATGGATCAGCGTTACTGGACAACAGATCAGGGCTCTGAAAGAGTTGGAAGCAGAGAAGATGAGCACTGGTCAGCATTCAGTATTATTATTATTATTATTATCATTTATTTATAAGGGCATACAGGGCAGGGATGGACGGCATGGTACATAATAATATACAGTACAGACATACAGGACAGGGATGGACGGCATAGTATATAATAATATACAGTACAGACATACAGGACAGGGATGGACAGCATAGTACATAATAAAATATCACAAAAATACAATAAAGTGAAGCACAGACAGGAAGGCAAAATGCGAGATGTCAAGCTTGGCAGATCAGGGAGCAGGGGATAGAGCACAGTGACAGGTTGAGAGGGAGCCACCAGGTGGTTCCGGGGTAAAAGGGTAGCAGAGGGGGACAAGAGGGTATGAAGTGAGGGGGGAGTGGTGCAGGAGGGAACAACACTAGGATGGAGGGCTCTGCTCACATGAGCTAACACATTGAGTGGAAGGGATGAACTTACAGAAGACATAAGGAGGGGGAATGCAGTTGTCTCCTTGTGTGTGTTGCATTTTAGCCACATGGATGTTAATGACAAGTTCATGTCATTGTCACAGACGAATCAGAATCTCCCAAACAGTTGGATCTTCCTGAGGGCTTCCGGCCTACTTTCCAGCCAAAGTATGTATCTAAGACATCAATGTATCCTGTTATCTTATACAATGGAAAATGCTGTGAGCTTGAGTCTGTCACATTGGGCCTGATTTAGACTTAAGAAAGTAAAACTTAAAATAAGAACTTAAAGTCACTCCTGGGCAAAACCATGTTGTTTTTGGAGGGAGTCAAGTTAATTGTAGTCTTTGCATGCAGGGATACATCTTTGAATTGCTTACTGCACACAGATACTGACCAGCTTTACTATCACACTGTTATTTAGACTTGGGATAGGAAACATCACCTCTCAACACTAGTACTCTTTGCAACAGATGAAATATGACTCCCCTGCAATCAACATGGTTTAGCCCAGGAGTAACTTTAAGTTCTTATTTTAAGAACTTTCTTAAGTCTGAATCAGGCCTATTGTTATTAGGATGATCTTAGTCCATGCTCTGACCATGAATGATGATCTTGCAGAGAGTTCTTTGATGCTGTTTGTGCTGAGTCCGCTTTACCATTTATTGTTTTAGAAATCCATATTCAGACAGCATTAAAGAAATGCTCACAACGTTCGGGACCGCCACGTACAAGGTCGGACTGAACGTCCACCCCAACGAGCAAGATTCCCGGGTTCCCATCATGTGCTGGGGCAGCTGTGCCTATACCATCCAGACCATTGGTAAGATGGCTGCTCTCTGGCTGTCGCTGATTTACGAGCTAAGGTTAGGTCAAGAATAACGGTGATTTCTCTCCTGTGCAGAGCGTATACTGACAGATGAAGAAAGGCCGTTATTTGGAAATCTGCCATGTCGACAGGTGAGGAAAGAACTTGGTGCAATGTGTGTTTCGATTGCGTTTATAGGACAGCATTAGTAATGATTTACAAGTATATATCAATAGTTTATGGATGTAGCCGAGGGTCTGTATTACCCGCACTAAGAACTTTCCTTTCCATAGGGCCATTCTTTCCCAGCCAGTTTCTAACCCTCCCCTTCTATTACCCTAATCCTCCCTTCCCCGCAGCCTGACCCTAACTCTACCTTCTCCCTAGCCTGACCCTAATACTCCCTTCTCTGTAGCTTAACACTAAGCCCCCCCCTTATGCGAAGCCTGACCCTCACCCTTCCCTTCTATGGCCCTAACTGTAACCCTCCCTTCCCAAGAGCCTAAGCCTTCCCTCCTAACACTGAAAGTCCCCTGGGTAGATTTAGGGTTAGGCTGCGGGGAAGAAATGATTAGAGTAATGGAAGGGGAGGGTTAGGGTTAGAATTAGCATAAGGGTTGGGGAAATTGGGATAGGTGCTTATCTGTCTTGGCTGGGTGTTTCGGTGCAGTTCCGTCCTTGGAAATGTGGTGTTGAATATGACCCTTTGGAAAAAAGGGCTATTCACAGCAGCGACCCACACCCTTTCCAGCCTAGAGAATGTGACAATATGGAGGTATTTGCATCAGTGTACTGTCCTGTATACAGTGTCATTTCTATTCATGTGTTTGTATCAAACCACTGTAAAAATAATAAAAATACAAAAAAAATGTGTAGATAATATCTCTGGGCGGATCCAGTCTTTTGTGTTAGAAGTGATTGGATTCCTGCGCCAGTGGTTTGGATAGATTCACAAATGTTGAGCCAAGACTTTTGTCTCTAGTGTTCCCTTATCTTGGGGTCACAGCCTCTCCATGGATGTAGGAAGATTTCTGAACTCAGGATAAATCTAGTTGTCCTTTTTCTTCTGGGAAGACGGTCCTCTGTATTTTGCGCTTTTTAAGTATAAACTGAGGCTGCAGGGGTTATAGAAAGGGATATGAGAACTGTTTGTGTCCTGCTTCTGCATCCTTAACTTAAACTATTGTCACAACGTCTCCTAAATGGAACCAGAGCAAAGGATGATGGTTTATTTGATCTTGTAGGACGACTGCTTGAAATCACTGACCAGGTTTTCTGCGGCACACTGGACGGTGTGTTGTCTGACAGTTGTGCAGAAGCACTTTTCTCGGCTCTTCCAAGGTAAATCTTTCTCCACTAAAGCTGCAGATAGATAATATATATATAGAGGTAGCCAGATTAATCTCTAATGCTGGCCATACACCAGGGCAATTATTGGCCCGATCATACAGTTATTGACCGCTTGCACCAATTATTGCTGTAGTGAGTGGTCGAGATGGATTTTCCAGACCTAAAAACGCTGAGAGCTCCAGCTCTCAATATCGTGTAGTGTGTTTGCATTTACAATGATCAAAACCTGTAGCTTCACTTCTTGGCCAGAGTTTCTGCCTCTGCCTGACTCCATAATTATTGGTAAGTACAGCGGTATTGGCGTAATGTAAGCTCTGCATTCTGCAAGAGACACAGGGCTTCCATTACTATATGGCTGCTATACTTGCCGCTAATTAGAGTCAGACAGACGGGGAAACTCCGAGCTGGTGGTGCAGGTGCCACACGCTACTGACCGGATAGCTGCACGGACCTCTTGCCGAGAATGACAGGAGGCCCGTGCAGCCAGGCAGCTGCTTGGGCCTCCTGTCAATCTCAGCAGCACCTCCCTCTTCTGCCAGGATTATCCGGTTGCGGCAGAAGAATTGTGTGGCACCGCTTTCGGCACCTTTTCCCTAGGGGATATTCGCCCCTTTCTGCTGGGAGTGATTTTCATTCTTGTATATGGCCAACTTAAGCCTGTAATGCTTTTGTTTGTTCAGTGCAACTGTTTAATGTTAGAACCTGTGTGATACACTATTTGCTACCCTTCTTATATAATTATGTAGTAAGGAAGGTTATTTAACACATGTATCATAGAATGAGGATGACGTTTACTGCTTATACATGTGACATTATGTGTTTCCATACAGCGCTGGTATCCCAAGAAGAGAGTGATGAATGTCCAAGCATACTTGACATAGATGTATTCCATTTATTGGTAAGTACATATGTAGGTCTGGCAATCAGCAGTCGTGCTCCCCTTTCTCATGCAGACTTTTAGATACTTAGTCATCCATATACCAACCTGAAGTGTTCCATGCGCATACAAATCCACAAGAAACTCCCATATGCCGCCCCCTGCAGCTATTCTGCATGCCTAATCCTGACCCCCCCCTTATTGCAGGATTTAGCCCTGTGGAAAGCATGTCCTGACGTTCAGATCTGCTTGCGTATGGAATAGAGTTTTGTGTGAATGCTGATCTGATGCATAACATCTGGCAGACGCATGCTAATAACGTTTTGCAAGTGGCTTATGTTACTAGGTTTGGATCCGGCCCTTGTTCTGTCACTATTACCCTTTCCCAAAGGAAATGTGGCTACTCAACGATCTGCAAACTGGAAAACGTTGTAGCATCTCTTCTGTCCTGACCTGTGACCAGGCAGTTTGTATGCATAGCTGATCATGCTTTGCTCCTGTCTAGTTAACAATATGATTTAAACTGGTTCGAGGCTCTGCTGTATAGAGAGGTAAAGCCATTACGATTTTTCTGGCTCCCGACAAAACGGTTTGATAGCCAGGGAAATGGTGAGTGCACGCTGCCTGATGATTGGGTCGGACTTCCAACCACCCCATGTTATCCTGATAGGATCTGCTGGATTGGTTAGGCAATCTGATTAATGGGCGAGTTTGTTTCTACACACTGCTCAGTGATTGAGCGGCTGTTTTGTGGGCATCCAATCATTGCATAGTGTGTACCCCGGATAATAGTTGTACACAAGACCGTGTCAGTCTTGTCAGGTGTTTTTTTGTTTGTTTTTTGTAATTATGATGGAAGTAATATTATTTTTTATTCAGAAGCTTCACCTTACTTTATATTTTATCTTAAATCAAATATTGTACAAATGTTAACTTGTTTTTACTTTAAAAGGTTTATTTGCATGAATTTTCAGCCAATTAAAGAATTTTGGACCGAATCCATACCTCCGAAAAGGGGATGAGTTTCCGATCGCTAGGATCGCAAACTGCCTGTTTTTTTTTTTATCTTTCAATTGCGCACGCTCATGATCCGTCTCCATTTTAAGCAAGAACAGATCGATCATCTTAAGGTAGGGGGCGTGGCTCAAAAGTCTGCGCGAGCAAGGAGATTGGTTGCCTGTGCGGTCACACGGAAGTCTGGATCCATTATCTGTGTTGTTGGCGGTTACTTCCAGCGTTTTACCTTTCCAGCTACATAAGACGGCTGTCGCTGCTCTCAGTAGTCTGTATCCAGCCCTGTGTCGCTGGAATTGACCGCAACAGCACAGATGTACTAATGGTCAGAACGTCCTTTAGTGCTTCCTAGTGTCTTGTAACAGCATTATGTTCTGCAGTAAGGCATTGCAGTGTGTAACACATGACTCTCTTTCTCCTGCCAGGTCAGCCTGGTGCTCTCTTTCCCAGCCGTGCAGTGCCAAGACTTTTCTGGGTACAGCTTGGGCACAGGAGACCTTCATCTCTTTCACCTAGTAACTATGGCACACATCTTTCAGATAATGCTCACGTCATGCCCAGGTAAATGCCATTCTCTTTACTAACGGTCACGTTTTATGGGTGTTTTTGGGTAAGGTTTGTCCACTGTAGATGCTTTGACTCCTGTTACCCCTAAACACGAAGTGCAATATATCTGCATAAACACATTGGCGTAGAAAGTCCTATATCCTCCATCTATGTCCTATGACCATCTACTTAAGAACATATTCACGGTCTTCTCCATGGGATGTAGCTGCCGCTGCTACAAACCCTATTTTGACATTGATTCCACTTAATCGCTGCCGTATCAGTGCCAACGGTTTTCGAATAAAGACTAGTTTCATATCAGGACAGGTGCAATGGCAAAGGTTCCCATTTGGACAACTTCCCCGATCCCAATGCCCATTGTAAATGTCCTAGAGATGTTACTGGCTGTAGCTACACATTCAAGATGATCCCTGATTGGCTGTTTGACCGTGTGCTTTCATTGTGGCTTTGTCTTTTGGCAGATGAGGAGGGGATGGACCAAGAAAGCCCAGAAGAGGACCATGAGGTGTTAGCTTTGTACAGGATGATCTGCCAGTGTACCGGAAGGTGAGAAACAGCGTGGGCTGGTATCGGTAGTGCCCTCGTGTCATTTCTGTGACATAATTTGGCCACTGTGATGGTGATGGGCTGCTTCAGAGTCGTCAGAATGGGCTTCACGGAGAGTCGCTGTAGTGTCTTGGGACTGTAGATCTCAGACATTAGAGTGACTCTAGTGACTGCTATTTACGTAGAGGGAGGCACTGGATGCTTCAGTGGTAGTCTGCACGACAGTGAGGGCGCCGTGTGCTTGGTGAGTATTTGCAGGCGGGTGCTATACACCCTAGCACCAGCCCTGGGTAGCTTCTGTCCAGACAAGTAGCTGTTCTGCCCATACACAGTACAGGGTCACCCTCCACTCATGTGCAGAGCAGTCCCATCAGATGATCTGAATACCTGCCCCTGGCTTAGGACAGCTGATGGGTAAAGGACACAATACAGTGCATTTTTTATATTTTTAACAGATTTTTATTAAGCACCATCCTATTACGTAGCACTTTTACAATTTTAATCGTTCCCATCATTACCTGTTTAAGTCAGCAGCCTAGTAACCTACTAGCATGTTTTTGGAGTGTGGGAAAATTAGAAATAAAGTCTTGTCTGGGAATCGAACTTATGACCTCAGCACAGTGAGGCAGAAGTGCTAACCACTCGAGTCATCGTGTTGCAACATATCTTAGAGGACATAGAGATAATTTTTCCATATAAAGCTAGTGACTAAGACTGTGTATTAGAGGAAATAAGTTTATTGTAATATCATTCAAACTGTATGTGAAGACATTCCTCCAGAGAAATTTTTGTGTACAAGTTAATAAAAATTAGGTTTGACTTAATTGCATATTTCTTGGGTAAACATTTATTTCCAATTGTCTGTGTTGGCTCATAGCATACATTACAATGAGGAGATGTAAACAGCCCCAAAACCCATTATATAATGGTGGCAGAGACACATTATCAGAAGTACAATAGTGCATATGTATAATGTAATGAGCATCTCTATTTCTTAATGTGAATCGTTACACTTATGTTAGCAGGCTGTGACTACGAATGCTGATATGTTGTAGCCCGTGTCTTCAAGACTCATAGCTTAATTATTACCATTGGTGGGAATCAGGATACCGTGCACAGGAAATGGTCATAGTCACATGACCTTTGGTTCTCACAATGCCTTATCTGTCTCCTTTTCACCTTAAAGCACAATGAACAAATGGACTTCTGGCTGGCACCTCTACAGAGCAGTACAGGTTGCAATTCTGCCCTTCCTGAGATGTTCGGCTCTGTTTTTCCATTACCTGAATGGTGTCCCAGCTCCCGCTGAACTGCCAGGTATGTTCCAGTGAAATGACCTGACCAGTGTTACCGCCTCCATCGTTATTATCTTATAGCAGCAGCATGTCTGTTGTGTTACAGAGGTTTACATGGGGTGATAGTGTGATCCATTCATAATAAAGGAGTCTGTTTCTCTCATTCCAGTGAGTGGATTGGGCCAGATTGATCATTTGTGCAGTTACCTGTCGCTCCCGAGCAACTTGATCAGCCTGTTTCAAGAGAACCCCCAAGTCATGGAGTCGCTCATAAATAGGTAACAAGCAGGTGTCATATTTAGTAGATTGGATTTATTAGTTCTCAAAGGCTCACTCTAATACCAAATAGCATTTCATTTGTTCGTTCGTTCATACTTGAAACGCGTCTCTTTTGTTTGCTGTTGTCATAGCTTTATATGTTTTGTGCTATGTGTATTGGTATCCTGTACTATTACCAGGTATCACAGGGGACTGTTGTAACGTATCCGGGCCTGGCCTGGAGAGGGGGATCGGTCCCTGTTTGCTACCACCAGCATCATCGACACACTCACCAGTTTCCTTCTATGACGAGTACCGGCACCAGGCTGTAGAACAGATGGTCGATGCACAGGGCCTTCTCTGTGCATCGGCCTTCTGTGAATGGTTCTACAGGTCCACCTGTATGTGTCATCACGTAGTCGTGGGGCCTGGGCAAATGAGACGCCTACATCCTGACCCATCCCCACTGTTGAATATGCTCCAAGTACGAAACTCTGGATCTCTCCAGATGTGTACTGGAAACGCGTCACATTATAGTACCTGACATACTCTTATACAGATGTGTTGTGTTTAGCTTGGCTTAGCGATCACATGCTGTGCACTGTGACGCTTATGTAGTAAAAATGTACTCCCCAATGGGAATATTCATACCAACGCATTTCGGAAATAGAATGCCAACACTCCAGAAATTAATATTTACTATGGGCCTGATTCAGATTCACTCGAACATGCTTTCAATAGCGTAGCATATCTTTGTGCCCAGAAATGTGCCCACACATCCAGCCTATCGCCACTTTCTGAGGGCTGTTCCATGGGCGGGAGTGGGTGGCGATGCCTGTCCACCATACTTTAATGAGCGAAGGAGCAGGGAACTACTGCCCCCCAGTGGAGGTCATTTGTCAGCTGTGTCTTTGAGATTTTTTTGTACCTTACGTTTAGTAGAAATTTTTTGCGTATGTCTTTTAATTGGTCTAAGGAAAAACGCCCGTTCCCCAGCGTCACTCCATGGCATGATTCCAAATCGTATACAACATTTGCCAGTTTTTGTGACAGAGAAATGTCCTTTAACTCATTGTTTGTGTTCGTAACTTTATAATTATATGTGCCCCTCTTCTGATTGCAATTATATTTCTCCTGTTAGTTGGTGTAAACACAAAGACGTACAACGATATCTGAGCAATGAATGTACAGCCATCAGGTAAGATACCGTATTAATCATTGTATGACCTGATATTACAAACGCTCAGCTTAGTAACAATGAGCTGGATTTAGACTTAAGTAAATGCTTGAAATGAGTTACTCCTGGGCAAAACTATGTAGTTTTCCGGGGGAGTCAAGTTAATTGTATTCTTTGCATGCAGTGATATATCTTTGAATTGCTTACTGCACACAGATACTGACCAGCTTTACTATCACACTGTTATTTATCATCTCTCATCTCTAATACTATTATATTAGTATTATATTATTACACAGATACTGACCAGCGTTACTATCACACTGTTATTTAGACTTGGGATAGGAAATATCACCCCTCAACTCTAATACCATTTGCAACAGATGAAATATGACTCCCCTGCAATCACCATGGTTTAGCCCAGGAGTAACACATTTCAAGCACTTAAGTCTGGATCCAGCCCAATATGTGTAACGAGAATAATAGTTTAAAAATACCTTAAGTTTTTCTTTTAATTATTTTTCAAAAGTATTATTTTCCAAACGCCGCCAAATCGGATCTTTCTATCCAGTTATTGATTATTATCAGAGTATTTATACTTTTCTTTTTTTATCTATGTTTCCTTTAATGTAGTTATCCACGGGAGTCCAACCAATTAATAGATCTCCCAGAAGACTACAGCAGTCTCATCAATCAAGCCTCCAATTTTTCGTAAGCCGCCAAATATTTAGCCAATCGGAACAATCCGCTCCTTAGTCTGTGTGATTGGCTGTCTTCATCAGATCACAGGTCTAAAAAGGAATATTGACTTTCTTTTGTGTCTGTGTTTGTCTCAGATGTCCTAAATCAGGCGGGGATAAGAGCCGAGCCCCCACGCTGTGCCTGGTCTGTGGTGCCATGCTGTGTTCCCAGAGTTACTGCTGTCAGACTGACCTGGAAGGGGATGACGTGGGCGCCTGCACTGCCCATTCGTATATCTGTGGCTCCGGGATGGGGATCTTCCTCAGGTCAGTGGGGTTTCTTCCAGTAGTCACTTCATGCATTCCACTTCACGGCTGGAAGGGCCAATCACATGGTAGCTGTCAGTTAGCTCCAACAATGCTATAGTGTTATGTAAATCAGCATTGTATCATATGATTCATCATCATCATCATCATCAGTATTCTGACACACTTCAGTGCAGCGATTCCTTTTCCTGCATAATGCCGCCTTAGTGGGTGAGCTTATCAGTGCAGCAGAGGGTTATGGGATCGCTTTGAAAGAGAGTGTTATGTGTACGGGGGTCATCGTTCTGCTGGTCAGGGCTTAAATCGTTGGTACAGTGTTGAAAAGATGTCGCACCAATAGCAAAATTCCAATATCTACCCAGCTTTACTCTTTACTCTATTCCTTGTTCCTCTCAATTGCCAGAATTTGGTATTGAGAGTTCAATCAGAAATCCTTCCATTTGAAGATGTGGTCATCTGATCAGTTTGGGGACACAGAAACCTCACAGTAGTTTTGTCACCAAAGAGTCTTTTAACAACAAAGAAAGTGATCTGATGATTTCCCTGAGGCTTCTGTTATCGTTCCAGTTTAATGTGTTCATTCAAAACAACAAAATTGTACTCCCATTAATGCACCTTTCACTTGCTCTACCGGGTCCACAGTCCCTCCGGGGATGGAATCAGTCATCGCTGGGCCCCAAAGTGACTTTCCAGCAGGTCCCAGTGATTCAGCTCTGCCCTACTTTCTCCACCCCTCTGCTCTGAAGGAACCCCGATGGGACCTCAGCTGTAATTACACAGTATCGTGCATGCGCGGAAGTGACCACCACTCATTTTCTGTCTGTGCCAAGCAGAGTGGTGGGTAGCCATCATAGCTACAGTGGATACATTAAGATGGCTTAGCAGCCGTATTTACTGTAATTCCGCCACTGGGTTGCGCTCTGCTCCGCTTTCAACAATTTGAACTTTTAGGACCAGATTTATTAAGCTGCGGGTTTGGAAGATTGAAGAATCAGGTTCTAGCTGACATTCTCTAGCATGTAATAGGAAAGCGAGAGCTAGAATCTGATTGGTTGCTATGGGCAACATCTCCACTTTTCCAAACAAGCAGCTTAGTAAATCTGACCCTTTCGCGTCGCTGCTCTAGGTTTAACTGAAATGGTTATCTGTCCATAGCCGGTTAGGCACGGGCCATGGATTATATGCATTGTTTCATGTTTTGTTTCTGCAGAGTTCGAGAATGTCAGGTCCTCTTCTTGGCTGGCAAAACAAAGGGCTGTTTTTACGCTCCTCCCTATCTGGACGACTATGGCGAGACAGATCAAGGCCTCCGGTATGTTTATATTAGTACAGAAATGTTTTTGGGGTCGGTGATCTCTCCGTGCTGCTCTAATAACCCCTGTTCTGCTGTGTTTAGGCGTGGAAACCCATTGCACCTCTGCAAGGAACGTTTCAAAAAGATTCAGAAGTTGTGGCAACAGCACAGCGTTACCGAGCAGATAGGACACGCACAGGAAGCCAATCAGACGCTAGCTGGCATCGAATGGCAGCATTTATAATACAGGTGTTTTAGGAGAATATTTTTTTCGTCCTCTCACCCCTTTTTTTTTATTTTTTAGAAGTCCCATTTTCTAAAAACAAACATATGTGACTCATTTATGGCTCTTCTATAAATAATGCAGATCATTAATTTATATTTCATGGTTTAGTTGGAATAAAGATACATTTTCCTAATCACACGACAAACATAGTTCTTAGTCTTCGCTGTTGCTGGTGTACGAGGCATAGCGGAGAAGGTTCAAGGCAAGAAGTTACAGCACTCTTAAAGGGACATTTTCAAAGAAATTGTGTATTTATTTTATTTTTTTCCGTTCTTTCTACATATTTTTGAGAAGAATTTAGTTTTTTTTATACTTTTTTTGTTTGTTTTTTTTTGCAGATAAAATGTTGCTACAAAAAAAACAAAAAAAAAAATAGCCCTAAAATTTTATACTATTTAATTGTTGAACTAAATTTCGGCACATAATGGGGTTCCTTCACTATCGGCCTCATTCGCAGTACCTATCGCATTACCAATGAATTGGAAGTGTAAATAGTTAAGTTAATGGTGCCCGGTGTGCAAGGAACTCCTAGTAAAATTTGTTTTTAGCCCATTGCTTTACATTTTTAGAGAATTTTTATTTTATTTTTTAATGACATTGTCCCTTTAAAACTGTTGATTCCGATAGCCCCAAATTTCTTTATTAACCCACTGAGATCCCTGGTTCTGGTGGCTGTGACTTTGCATTCAGTTGCAATAGTATAACTTTTAAGTACAGTAATTTATTCAAAGAATTGATATTTTATATGATAATAAAGAGCTATAGAGACGCCTTTGACGCTACTGCAAAGCTTCCAATACAATGACATGCTAGTTTTGTTTAGCATGAGTAATATATCCATAGATATGCTTCCGGATTACTGCTCGTAATCCACATTATTCCGAAATTCTGTCCAGCCTATCTCCTTAAGGGACCACCGATTCCATAGGGATTATACCACGTCAGGTACTCTCGACTGCATTTGGCTCGGACTGGTTGTTTCAGAACCTCTATAAAGACACATGCTCCCTGTCTCTGGATTAAGCTATCCTTTTCCTCGAAGCAGACGGCTTCTCTGAAACCTCCGATCTTCATATCACCGTTGTATTCACAACACGCTTATGACAATAGGCTTTTTTTCTGACTGAATTTTAGTATCATTCGGCAGTCAGTCGCTACAGATATCTACTAAATATCTTAATAAACAATAGCAAATTGCTGCTGGCTTGCAGGCCACGGTTGCCTCACAAGAAATAATATTTTTATGATCCATCATCTTCACTGTGGCTTCTTGAATTCAATGCGTGGGGAGATAAATTGGGTCATGTGCAGTTGACGGACCATAATCTGTCTAATACCACAGCTTGTAAACAATACAGGGACGGTCAGGAATTGTCGGAAGAACTAGATGATAGTTTATCAGTGTTTTGGAGTGAGTTTTGCTGTCAGAAGCTGCGTAATAATGACCAAAATCAACGCGACTATAAAATAAGAGGATATTTCATAGGGGCGACAGCTTAAAGCTTTTCAAAGCTAAATAGCACACACTTATAATAGTGCAGTCCTCTATTTCTTTGGAAAACACATGCTTTTTTTTTTATTATTATGCTGACCTGTGGTATATCTTTGACTCCCTTAGTTGCTTATCGCATAATATCTAAACGTAGGTCATTTTACATCATTATGGTTATGCCCCTTGGAGAATTTAACAAGGCTTTTGTTAGAACCCACATTACAACACTGACTACCAGGTAGTCTCACTTTAACTAAACAAAAATTCAAACAGGGTCACTTTCCATACAGAAATTCATCGTTATATAAACTTTTATAGAAATAGTATTGGTTTTTTTTTAATATTCGCTCTATATTCATCCCCCATATCCACCCCCATGTTTGTTCTGGTTAAGAAATTTGGCACCTTGGTGATGTAGATGTGAATGTTTTTGGATTGTGGTGGTGTGACTTGTAGAAGGAGGTGGTTCTTGGCGAAAAAGTCCTCAGTTGCATCCTTGTGACTTGTAAACGCCATTGTTTAATCCATACTCATTGACTGCCCTCAGTGGAAGCAGCCATTTTGTTTGCTGAAGCATAATAATAATGAGAATGCAGTTATGGAAGCCGCTGTGATGTCACTAGATCCTGGCAATCCGATTGGCTTTATGCCTCAGTGATGTCACAGCTTCCTAGTAGTTTGATAGGCTGCATTCTCATGTGTGCAGGTGGTACACATTAACCCTTCCAACCCCCCCATGAATGCCATTTAGCAGAGGCCACCTTTTTTTTTTCTAAGTCATGAGTTTTTTCTTAAGTCCTTGGAATATTTGAGACTTTCTCTCAGCATGTATTTATGTTTAATGTAGAAATATTCATGTAAAAATATGTATGAATGGAATTCAATTTGAAAGAACTTTAATTCTTTAATATACATGAAATTCTTGTAATATTTGAATGTAACATATGTATAAAAAAAAAAAAATACAGGACTTATCCAAAATAAACGCATTAGCTGTTCTCATGTTCCTCGTCCTCTTATTGACCTGGTGTACGTTCTGCTGATATGGACTTGGCTAGCTCAGCATTGCCGCAGCCCAGATATGTCAACGTTAAGCAGAGGATTACCGGGATACTCTCTGCATCGGCAGGTAGACAAGGCAAAGATGATTATGATATTAGGGTTAATAAGAGCCAGGTACAGCTTTACTCCTCTACAAAGTATCCTGCGTGCAGAGTAGGCACTTTCATTGGAGAGAAGGGGTCATTTGAAGATTACGGCGTCTGTTTTATGCAACCGAGGAGATTTAAATAATTTCTCCTTTTACGTTGCTTCCCAATCCGTGATGTTCTATTAAACCCCACCCCAGCTCTTGGGTAAGCAGAGCTCCAGTACTGTTCACCGGTTCCATTATTTATGACTCTGTACCGTTATAAACAGTGTGAATGTGATGTAAAGGTAAAGTATAATGAGCCATATCCAGAGAACCATTTTTGCGTGCGGTTGCGTGCGTCAACAACAGAGTGGTCTAGGGACTAGTAAGTTCCGACCTCACGTCCGGGAAGGGGGGAGTGTCGGGGTTGTTGGTTCTCTGGTTCTCTGAATACGGCACAATCTCACTAGCTAGAACAATGTACGTAATCTCTCCATCTGTTTTCCACAAACACCAACCGAAGGAAAGGCTATGAAAGCTTCTCCATACACATGGCGGGCTGCTGCATATGCATGTGGATAGAGAGATGTTACATCTGCACATGTAGGGGATACCCCATCGTGAACGTTTAAAGCCTTGTATGGGAATGCTGCCTGTCTGCATACACTGCTGCAACGGGAAATGCAATGGTACAAAGCTTGTTTGCTGTACCCTTGGCCTGGCCAACGCATCACGCTCCAGGTGTTGTCAAGCTACAGGTTCCAGCATGCTTTGTCAGACATCAGCAATGCCTGTGCAGCTAAAGCATGCTGGGAGTCGTAGTTTCTTAACACCTGGAGAGCCAAAGGTTGACCAAGCCTGATCTACATCATGTCCGGCCAATCTGTGACTCTCCACGTGTTAAACTTTGACTGCCAGCATACTTTGTCAGGTGTTATCGATGCCTGTGCGGTTAGAGCATTCTGGAACTCATAGTCTCACATCACCTGGAGAACCGCTGGTTGGCCAGACCTGTTCTTAACTGTGTTGAATGTCTTTGTATTTTACTATGTGCCTTCTCCCTTAGAGATGGATTCAATTACTTGTGAAGACTTGTAGGGCCCGATTCAATTGGCGGCGATATTTTAAAAAAAGATTGCGTTGGAAAAAATACGCCTTCGCCAGCAATTGAACGTTAAAAATTCGGTGATTGAATTATTTTTTTACCGCTGCGCTAAAACAGCAGCCAGCGGAAAAAAAGTAATGGAGAAAAAAAAACCCTTCTCTGAACGTCGCAAATCACCTCCTGCTAGCAGGAAGTACCCGGCGCTAATGACAGGTTATTGGCCAGTGTCTGAAATAACGTTCTCACGATATTTCAGACTGGCTAATA